>RJWM01007790.1:0-76155 GCA_004363535.1 Dasyprocta punctata | reverse complement strand
TTGGGGGCATCCTCTGTTTTGAGGGAGGTGGCTGGAGCCCCCTGCCCTGTCTGTGCCCTGCACCCTACCTTGTGTCCAGGCCTCAGTGTCTGAAAGGGCCGGGTGCCCCTGAAGGCCACACTGGCCCAGCTGTGCCCGCCCCCCAGCAGATGCTCCCCTCTCACCGCCTTCTCCCGTACTCGGCTCAGGACACCCAGACCTGGGGCTTGGAAATAAAGACAGCATGCACCTATTTCTGCCCTGTCCCCCCTGGAAAGAATTCGAGGGTCCTAAGGACAGAGGGGGACAGGTGCAGTCTGCGGCCCTGGGCACTGGGGCAGGGGAAGCAGTGTGCCCTCCCTGTGGCCTGTGAGGCTGTTACCTGGCAAATATCTGTGCCTCGCTAGCAAGCTGAGACACTCCTGCGAGGCTCACCCCGCACCCGCGCCCGGGAGGTCACAGTGTGGCCACCACTGTGCAGGGAACAGGCCTGGCTGCCACCTTTCCCCATGTCCCGCCCAGCCCCAGGGACAGCAAGGCCTTGTGGCTGGTTGTGTGAGGCTGTTTTCTCCTTTCCCAAGGGGACCCTGGAGCTGGCCAAGCAAGTGGGCAACCTTCCCCAGGCCAATTACAACCTGCTCAAATACATCTGCAAGTAAGTGGCCCGCGCCGTCCCTTCCCGCGCTGGCTCAGCGCTCCTTCCCCGCAGAGGGGCCGGGCGGGCGTCGGCGCAGTGGGGAGTGAAGAGCACATGGCCCGCGCTCAGGGGCTTGCGGTCCCGTGGGAGTGGGTCACTCCAGATGGGGGCCCTCCTGCCGTGCTGTGCGCCTGCGCATCTGCGGTGACCGCAGCCCTTCAGTGTCTTCCGGGGCCCCGGCAGGGCTCACGCCCATGGGGTCTGCTTTTCACTGCAGGCTGTGAAGTCCTGCGTCCTTATTCCGAGCCCCTGGGCCCTGCGCCCTGGCCTTCATTGCTGATGGCCCCTGCATTGCCCTGATGCAGCTTGGCAGGGGCAGCCGGCAGGACCCCTGGGGGCGTGGCTAAGAGGGATGGGGCGGGGAGTGGGCGGGGCCGACCGGGCTGGGCGGGACCGGCAGGGTGGGCGGGACCGGCAGGGGGCGGGGCGGGGCGGGGCGGGGCGGGGCGGGGCGGGGCGGGCCCGAGCCGAGCTGCGGTAGGACCTTGGCAGCTGGCTAGTTTCTGAGTTCGCTGGTTTCCTCGCCTTCCCCGGCAGGTTCCTGGACGAAGTGCAGTCCCACTCGGATGTCAACAAGATGAGCGTGCAGAACCTGGCGACTGTGTTTGGACCTAACATCCTGCGGCCGCAGGTGGAGGACCCAGTGACCATCATGGAAGGTGCCGGGAGGGAGCTGGGCCCCGGGGCGCACCTTGGTCCGGGGCGGAGCAGTGGCTCAGGTCCCCACCTCCCAGACCTCCCCCGGAAGCGGCGCCCTTGGGGTCGGCTGTAAAAGGAAACCGAGGCTGACTGGTCCCAGGAGCGGAGGAGAGCAGCTCCTAGGCCCTGTGAAGGGTGGGACCGGGCAGGGTTCTCGGCCATGCGCGCACACAGGTTTTGCTTTGCTTTCACGACTAGGTAATGAGCCAGGGTTCTCGGATGTCACAGCGCTGCAAACCCTGTTGCTTTACTTCGATAAATATTATTTTTTTAAAAGCAACATAGTGAGGCTGAGGCAGGAGGATTCCTTGATAACAGGAGCCCGAGGCTGGCCTGGGCAATGTAACAAGACCAAGTTTAAAAAAAAAAAAAAAGCAGCCGTTGTGGCTGCTCCTTTTAATGTGCCTGTACTTAGCGCTTTTTATGTTTCACATTGTTTATTCGTCCATGCCTGCAGCACATAATCACACTGATGGTGGGGAGTTGGGAGGTGTGCATGGCACATCTAGTTTTAGTGTTTTGAGGAAGCCGCACACTGACTTCTGTAGGGGCCGGTACTAGTTTACACTCCCACCACCAACCGAGAAGCCCCCCACCCCTGCAGCCTCAGCAGCATTTCTTGTCTGATTTCTTCTTGATGAAGGCTGTTTTTTCCAGAGAGAGATGGAATCTCAGCATTGTTTTACTTCGCATTTCTCTAATGGCTGAAGATGTTGCACATTTTTATTGACCATTTGCACTTGGGAGGAGTGTCTATTTCAGTTGCCCATTTTTTGATTTGGTCTCTTATTGGGGGGGCGTCTAAGTTCTTGAGTTCTTTATATATTCTAGATGTTAGTCCTCTGAGGCGTAGCTGGCAAAAATTCTGTCCCATTCTTAGGTTGTCTTTTCACTCTTTTGATTGTTTCCGTTGCTGTGCAGAAGCTGTTTAATTTGATACGATCCCATTTGTCGCTTGTTGATGTTTTTTCTTTTGCAGTCGTTTAGAAAGCCCTTGCCTACTCCTGTGTCTTCCAGAGTTTTACCTGTTTTCGTCTTCCAGCAGATTTAGTGGTTTCTGTGTTAACACTGAGGTCTCTGATCTATTTTGGGTTTAGTTTAGTGCATGGTAAGAGGTAGGCTCTAGACTTAGGGTTCTGCATGCCCGTAATGCTTAATTTGTACTCATTTCAGTCCTCACCACCACCTGGGCTATGATGATCGCCCCTGTTTTACAGAGGAGCTGGGGCTCAGAGGCTGGAGCCACACTGCCTGGCCCTGGCCAGCTGAGAGCCCAGCTCGTCTCAGGGCTTGGCCCTGGGACCACATGGTGGTGTGGGATGTCATGGAGCTGAATTGGTCCTCAGAGGGGTGGTCTTTGGCTCACGCCCTCTGAGGCCAGGAAGCCCGAGCCCTTGCCTGCCTGATGCCGAGGTGGCCACTCAGTCACGGAGCTGTGTGCCACCTTACCCGGCAGAGAAACCCTTGCATAATTCCTGGGTCTGTGGCTACTTTCTGTGCCCGGGTCCACTGAGTGTAGCGGCCTTCCTAACCTCCTGATAAGCCTCCCGTCTCTGGTCTTTGGTGGTAAGGTTGCTGGGCAGATACCGAGGCCATCCAGCATGCCCAGCTTCACTGCTGCCCTTGCAAAGCCACAGGAGCTGAGGCCCCAAGCGGGGTGAGGGGGCTGCATCTCAGGACAGAGGAGGGGCTGCGTGTGCTCCGGGATTGGGCAGGAAGCACTGTGTGCGCGTGTGTGTGTTTGCACGTGTGTGCCCACACATACAAGACAGCCCTGGGCCACCAGAGAGTGGACAGCTATGCGGGAGCCCACCCATGTCCAGGCTGTAGCACACCTGGCCACTTCTAGCCTCTCACAGCGCTCCTCTCTCCTGCAGGCACCTCCCTGGTCCAGCACCTGATGACCATCCTCATCCGAAAGCACGGCCAGCTCTTCACGGTGCCCACCCCTGAGGGGCCCCCCACATTGCCGCACGGGGGGTCACCGTGCACTGTGGGCTGGGGCTCTGAAGAGACCACCAAGGACAGCCCGGGCGAGCCTGGGGACCCCAGCCTGCCCACGCACAGGACCTCGTCCCTGGATGGGCCGTCCGCCGCCGTGCTCTCTAGGACATCTGCCCCGGCCCAGGGCAGCCCCAGGAAGAGGCTGCAGACCCTGCCCGGCTGGAAATCATCCTTCCACCAGCGGGGCCCTGGGTCAGCGAACCTGCAGGGGGGCGGTGTGTCCCTGGAGGTGCCTGGGGCCTCCAGCGGCGGCAGCCGGGGGAATTGGCTCGTGAACGGGCTGTCGTCTCTGCGAGGCCATCACCGGTCCTCATCAGAGGACTGGCTCAAGGACTCTGGCTCCACGCAGAGACTGTCCACCTATGACAACGTGCCCCCACCCAGCCTCTTCCCCAGCACGGCCAGTGTGGCCAGCACCGCATGGTCCCCAGCCTCGTCACCCCGTGACGCCTCCGTCAGCAGCTGCACAGCCTGCAGGGCCAGCAGCTCGTCGGCCGGCAGCTCCCTGCACACCGAGTGGGCCCTCGAGCCGTCCCCGCTCCCCAGCAGCAGTGGCGAGGAGCACAGGCCCCCCGACCCGACCCGTGGCTTGGATGAGGCAGGAGTGGGCGACAGCAGCAGCCAGGAGCCCAGCAGCCCCATCCAGGACCCTGCGCACCGCTGCCGGGCGCTCCAGAGCCTGGTGGCCGAGCTTAGGGCGGAGCTGTGCCGCCAGCGGACTGAGTACGAGGCGAGCCTGAGAAGGTAAAGGGGCGCTGAGGCGGCCGGCCAGCCCCGCCTTGTGGCTGCACAGGGAGTGGCCCAGGCTGCTGGGTTGGGATGGGCACGTCTGTTCCAGCCGGTGACCGGCAGGCCCGCTGAAGGCCGGTGCAAGGCCGCACTCTCCAGGCGAGACAGCCTGGCCCGGGGTGCCCACTGCGCTGTGGATCCTGCTGCCCAGGCCCCGGGGCCCTGGAGCAGCCTGCCAGGCAGTGATGCAGGGTCAGGTGCACATGGGTCCCTGTCCTTCCTCCCCGTCGCAGAGAGGACGCTCAAGCTGAGAGGCCGAGCTTTCCTCAAGTTTAGGGCAGCCACACTGGACAGCAAGTGCGGGCGTCCCCCAGCGTCCTGCCCGGGCCCCTGCCAGCTGTGTGACACAGAAGGCGTGGACTCGGAGGGCGTGGACACAGAAGGCACACCTCCTCCTGTCTGCGCTGGGCTCCTCTGGGCCTGGGAGGGCACCGCGTGGCCCCTTTGCTCTGCTGGAAGCGTTTCCTGGGCACTGAGGGTCAGGCAGGGTCAGGGCAGGCTGTGCCCAGCCAGCGCCTGGGTGGACCAGGGCTGTGCAGAGGAGAAAGGAGACGGGATGTAAATAGGGTCCACTCCTTAAGGCCCATTGAGAGGTGGTCGTGCGGGCTGCAGGCTGCTGTAGGCCGGCTCACAGCTCACGGGAAGAGTGACCAAAGCGCTGGCCAGGGATGCTGGAGGCGGCTGGCCTCTCCCCTTGGGCTGTTGTGGGGCCACCTCAAGGGCTCCCCCGCAGAGGGGAGGTGCTGTTTGGTGGGAGTTCTGCCTCAGGCTGCCTGGCTGTGACCCCAACCTGACAGGTGCCAGCTGAGTGTCCCCGCAGTCACTGTCTGTCCCGAGTTCAGCCCAGTGCTGTGCGTTGTCCCCAGGGCTCAGGAGCCTGGACTGCCCGGCTCATTGCAGCTCAGTGGCTGGAGGAAGATGAGGCTCCCAAAGGCCAGTGGTGTTCTCACCAGCGGGTGGCCAGCTGTGCTGTTTTATGCCTAATGCAGATACTGTGCTGGGGACACCGCTGTGACCACATTTCCACCCTCCTTATTTGGGAGGACAGGATGGAGAGGCCATGTCCCGAGCAGGTTTCCATGTGTGTGGTGTGTCTGGAGGTCAAGGAGGGAGGAGGCAGTGAGGGGGGCCGGGGAGAGGACCCCAGGGCCACAGCAGTGTCCAGCAGCGGCAGCAGGCTAGGCCTTGCGGCCCAGTGACGCCCGGGCCTGTTGGGAGGGAGGTGGGCATGAACGAGAAGCCGTGGACGATGGAGAGCACATCAGTCCCTTTGATGGCACGCCTGACGGCCATGCAGAGGGCTCACTGGGGCCCAGGGTGGCACAGACAGCAGGCCGCGGGGACCAGGCCCATGACTGGGTGGGGTGGGCTGCAGAGGCAGCCGTGGAGGTGGGAGCAGCAGCCAGGCTCAGCGTGTCTGAGGGGAGCTGGGGGGGTTCTGTGGGCTGTGGGGGTGCAAAAGGGAGCTGGCCTAGGACAGGGCTGATGGTGTGGCCTGCGGGTCGCAGGGCAGCTGGAGCCAAGGTGCGCGGTGCTCTTTGAGCAGGCCAAGTGTCCTGTGGAGGGGCTGGGGGTCAAGAGCCGGGACACAGTCATCCAGGGGTGGCACAGAGAGCCCCGGCAGGCCCGGGACCCCGGCCCGCAGCAGCAGGGCGCTGGGAGGAAGGGGGCAGTTCCTCTTTCTGACTGAGGCCTTCTCCCCAGGTCTGCGCTCACCGCTGGGCTTTGGCCTATGTGGTCACTGAAGTCTGTCTGTCACCACCGTGGGACTGGTTGCAGCCAGCTGGGTGTCCAGCTGGGTGTCCAGCTCCAGCCAGTGTGTGGTCCCAGGGGACAGGCAGGACACACAGGCCAGCCTCTGCACGGCATGGCATAAACCTCAAGGCACAGGAGGGAAGGCCGGGGGACAGTCCCCCTGCAGCCCTCAGTGGGGCGAGTGACCGGGCAGGTGACAAGGCTGGCCAGGCCAGGTCTTTCGTCTCACTGAGCACTCTGAGAGGCCTCCAGTCCGCAGCCCCGAGGGCGTGGGTCCTCAGGTGGCATTCCTGGGTCACAGGGTGGGGTGGCCGCTGGCTCGCAGGCTCGGGCGGTGCAGGCAGGTCGCTCCCCGCCCCAGTGAAGGCCCAGGGCTGCCCCTGCCGGGGTGGAGCTTCCGCAGCTCTGAAACCGTTTCTTCTTGGTGTTCAAGCATCGAAGAGGGCAGCGTGGCGCTGCGGGGACAGCTGTCCCAGCTGGAGGAGGAGCTGGACCAGGAGCGGAAGAAGCACTCCATGCTGGAGATCAAGCTGCGGAACTCGGAGCGGGCGCGGGAGGATGCGGAGCGCCGGAACCGGCTGCTGCAGAAGGAGATGGAGGACTTCTTTTCCACGCTGGGGAGCCTGACTGTCGGGGCCCAAGGTGCCAGAGTCCCAAAGTGAAAGGACCCGAAGGGGCGCTCCGCAGGCCGAGCCAGAAGCCCTGCACGGGGCCCACGGCAGCACAGGTGCTTGGACTGCGGGGACCCCCACGCCAGGCAGGATCTGCTGCTGTTCCCTCCGACCGCTCGGGGTCTGGTGGGCGTGGAAGGGGACGGTGACTGGGGCGACTCTGAGCCTCTCACCCGGGAAGGGTCCCAGGGCCACCCGCCCCGGTGCCCAGAGCCTCGTGCCACCGGGAGCTGTCCTGCACTGTATTAAACGCGCTCTGACAGCACCGTGCATCCTCTCGCCTCATTCCTGGGCTTCACCAAGTGGGGTTCACCAAGTGGTGTCTCAGAGGGCTGTGGGTCCTGGCGTGGGGACCCAGCTCCACGAGGAGCTCCGGCCCGGTTGTTGGGGGAGCCGTAAGCTGGACTCCGACACCCCGTCCCCCAGGCCTGCCTGTCCTCCACCCCGTGCAGCTCCATTCTGCCTCACGGCCCTCTCTGTGCGGCCAGCTGTGGGCAGGACCGGAGCCCGTGTGCCCAGGGGTGTGGTGCATACGGGGAGGAGCAGGGCGCTGGGCCTCCCCTGCCCACTCCAGGTCCCCTGGGTCCTGTGCAGACCTCAAGCCCCTGCCTCAAGGACGCCCACGACACAGCTCAGCCTGGGCAGGGAGAGGGCGTCTGTCCTTCCCTGTGCCTGGCCCGTGTCCTTACACACGGCCTCCTGTCAGCCTGAGCAGCAGCCGGGTGGGTTTTGGGAGTGCCATCCCAGTGTCTGACTGCTGTCCCTGGAGGGAGCCATCTCCCTGGGGTCAGGTCTGATGGCTGCGGACACAGGCTGCTAGCCCAGGACCTGCTTCGAGTGGCAGGGGCCGGTGCTCCCCACTGGCCTAAGGGCAGCACTGACACGCCCGGGCCGCCAGCCGGGCCTCTGCAGCCACAGAGCTTGGCGGGGACCGGGGCTCCACCTGCCCCGATTTGAGGAGGAAGAGCAACTCTGATGGCTCAGGACAACTCCACAGGACAGGGGTCGGCCCCTGCCTTCCTCCCCGGGAGACTGCAGCCTGGAGCGAGGCGGGGACACCAGCGTAGTCTTGGGATCCCGAGTTTTCTCAGCATGATGATGGATCCTGCTTTCACCCAGAGGGAAAAATGCCACCAGGCTGTCGACAGAGCAGAGTAAATCAGGGTCTCCTGCGGGTCCCACAGGTTGAAAAGGACCTTGTCCAACTCAGCACGAACCCTGGCCGAGCACCTGGTCCCCAAGTCCCTGACGGGAATGGCGGCTCGTGGGCCTCGCCTGCCACCTGCTGGCCCGGTTAGGGCCTGCAGGCGCAGCTCTTACCTGCAGGGTAGTTGGCGTTACTGGTTTGGTGTTGTCCCATCTCTGCAGCCAGCTCACTCCCCCGCCTGCGACACATCTGTCTTCTGAGTGCAAAGTACACTGTGTGCCTGTGTTGACCACGGTGGGCTCTGGCCTGGGGCCCCCACCCCCATCTACTTCTGCGTGCCCCAGTGCGGTTATGTTTACCAATCCTGTTCCCACTGTGGGCTCTGGCTGTACTTGTTACTGTTGGTAGCATTCGAATATTAAGTAAAGCAAAGAATTACAACTGAACAGATAGACTGATTCTTTGAAAGCCTAATGGGATGCTTTAGACTCAGCAAGGCAATTACTACAAAAGATTGGCCAATGAAGTATAGATAAGTCAACCATGAATCATGGAAAAATTTCTTCCAAAGTTTTAAAATTATGATTTTTAACCAAAAACATGTGGAAATTATAGAAGTCTTATACAGAAAATCTAAAAGGTTTCATTAAAAGTCTGATGAATGGCCGGGCGTGGTGGCGCACACCTTTAATCCCAGCACTCGGGAGGCTGAGGTAGGAGGAGCATTGTGAGTTCGAGGCTGGCTTGGGTTACAACGCGAGCACAAGGCCGGCCTGAGCTACACAGTGCGACCCTGCCTCAAAAACCAGGGCCGGGAGTTTGGCTCAGTGACTTAAGTGCCTGTCTGGCAGGCGCGAGGTTGTGAGTTTGATCCCCAGTGCCGCAAAAAAAAAAAAAAAAAAAAAAAGTCTGATGAATGGCCAGGTGCAGTGGTACACACCTGTAATCCCAGTTCCTGGGAGGCTGAGGAAGGGGTCACGAGTTCAAAGCCAGCCTGGGTGACTTAGTGGGACCTTCTCTCAAAGTCAAATGTAAAGGGCTGGCTGCGGCTCAGTGGCAGGACATTTGCCATGCATGTGTGAGGCCCTAGGTTCAACCCCAGTATCGGGAAAAGAAGTCTGATATGGTACTTTTGAAAAAAAATTTGTAATACAATTTTAAGGATGAGAGAGAGAGGAAGAGGAGGAAGGGGGAGAGGAGACAGCTTTTGAATGATGGGTCAGGAATGAGCCATATTTGTTACGTACAATGAAAGGTCAGAGGGTCTGGGGACGGAACCCCTGTACCCACAGCTCTCCAGCCTGAGGGAACAAGTGGAGTCATAAATAGCAGCACGTCGTCGCGCTCCCCCTCTGCTTTGGCATTAGGGCCCCGCCCCTGCCGACCCCCCTGTGTCCTGCATTCTGCTGGAGGGCACGTGTGTCCCGTGAGCTTGCTACGGAACAGCGGGCCGCCGCTCCCCCGCCCCACTGCCACCCTTCCTGTACCTGAGCCCACTGAGACTCACCCCCTGCACAGGGTCACAGTCTTTCCCACCAGGGGCACTGCTGTTCCGTGCGTCTCCCAGGCCCAGGGACACCAGACCCGAGGAGTCTCAAGAGGTGTTTGCGGTCGGGTAAACCATGATTGCTCCCCAGGTTTGTCTCGCGGTGGGGAGGTCATGGGGTCTCAGGAGGGTGCTCCCCAGCGCTGTCCTACCCGCAGTCCCCAGATGCCTTGCACACATGCCTGACTGGCTCCTTGGAGGTGCCAGCGACGTTATTTACTGCACCTTACAGCTGGGACCAGAGGCATGAAGGCACTTGCCCAGACCCAGGTCCAAGGTGGGGGAGCGGCTGCAGCCCAGGGGGGCTGACCACAGGGCTGTGTGCTGTTAATTCCCCTGGGAAGATGCCAGCTGGAGGGGGCATCAATCAGGCCCCAAGGAGGCTGGGCATGGAAGTGGAAACCCTAGAACCAGGCCGCCCAGCTGTAGGCCCAGCCCCAACATGCTCAGCAAGCTGGACCAGGCCAGGTGGTTTCCGTGGTGACGTCTCGGCATCTGTGTCTTAAGATGACCCAGGAGCTCTGCTTTGGGGCGGAGTCTGAGGGGTCACACTCAGCCCCTCCAGACCCTGAAGTACTAAGTCATAAGCGCGCACACACACACACACACACACACCCGATCCTGGGCAGCCAGCCCGGGGACCGCCCTGGTCAACAGCAGCTGGCAGAGAAGTGTTCTCACACCCCTTCCTCTTGCTCTACTCAGCAGGCTCTTGGCACCTGTCCAGTATTCAGAGAACGAGGGCTGGGGACAGGGTCTTCTGGCTGTGCTGCTCTTTGGGGAGGGCTAGGATTCCTGATGTTAGGATGTTTTTCCTTTCCAACATGCCCAGTCGGGGGGAGACAGCACTTGGTTCCCATGAAGCGCCTAAGGACGCAGCTGCCCTTCAGAAACAAGACAGGAACAACAGCTGGAAGATGACGGGAACTCCGTGGTCACAGGTCTGGCTGAGGACAGTGGTGCACCATGACAGCTGCAGACCCGCTGGACTCTGGCCAGCGCTGGTGCTCAGAGCAACCCGATGTCCTCTCAGGCTTCCTACTTTCTGGCAACAGACAGATTCACGAGAACAAAGCCACTTGCCCTGACTAGAGCAAGGCCCCTCTTCTACTCTGGGTCTGCGGCCTGAAAGGGAGGCGTACGGAGAGATTGTGGGGTTGAGGCTAAGGCGTCGTGGTGGGCTCACTGAACAAGCGTGCACGTGCACGCACACACAGGCTCGCGGAAGAAACACTGGGTCACACACATGCACGCCCTCCATTTTCCAGTTCTGCTCTGAGCTCAGCTGCGGTCCTGAACCCCACCTCTCCTCATATGCCTCCCTTTCAGGAACACCCACACCTCTTCCTCTTCAGTGCGCCCTTCATGTGTCCCCCGTTTCCTCTGTGCCTCTCAGCAAGGTCCTCAGCCCCTGGTCCCCCAAACAGTGCTACCGCCCTCTGCCCACTGGCCCCTCACCCACCTGTGTCCTCCCTCCCGGCTCCCAGAAGTCACCAGGTGCACTTTCACTGACTGACAGCTCCACCGAGCATGGGACAGGAACCTAACACCAAGGCGTAGTTCCAGTCAAGTTCAAAGAGATCCTGACATGTAACCTCTAACAGCTAAAAAAATGTAAGCCACAAAATCGGTACAACTCAATCTTCATTTAAAGTTACTGATCCTTTTTACGAATAATACTTTAATAAAGTACCTGAGCTAACAAGCATCAACTGTTCTGTTATGAATGTGTGGAAATCTTAAAAAAAAAAAAAATCCATCACAAACAGGTTTAAACTCAACACTGAAACCTCTGCTTGGGTCACCGGCTGTCAGGGCAGGCCCCTCCCATTACTGAGGACGCGGCACCCGGCAGCATCAGTGAAAAGCTGGGTCCTCCCTGCTCTCCAGGTGCGGGGAGCCGGCCACACAGGGCGCAGGAAGTCATGGCCCTGAGGCTGGCGGCCTCCCACACTGCCCACCCTGACCAGGGAGACAAGGAGTGACTCACCGACAGCTGCCAACGCACGCCACGCTGACATCCCCTGCTTGTCTGAAGCAGAGCCCGGGCTCACACACTTACTTCTGCCAAGTGGCCACAATGACTACTCTCACACAGGCACCAAAAACAAGGGCAAGGCCATTAAAGCCAAATTCCTAAAGTTTCTCCAGTGATTTCAAACACCAGAAAGCAAAACCAGGGAGACGCCAGAGACTCACTACAGCATGTGTTAAACTCCCAATCCGGGCCGCCTGTCAATGCCCTGTTCACGCCACCTCGCAGGAAACCCTAAGTCAGCCACAAACACTTCTCACCACGGCTTTCTTTTCAATGAAAACTCTAATTTCATAATTTTCATACCACTTTTTTCTTTTTTATTTAAAATATTATAACCAATTGACATACTAGATAACATTGTTTACATTCTAGTGGTGCATGTTGAATGACTAGGGCATGAATGATTAAAAACCACAACAAGGATCTCAGCATTCCCTACAAAGTGCCCCATTCCGTTTCGTCTAGGGGGGAGGAGGGAATGAATGGCACGTTGGGGGGGGTGGAGGGGCGACATGGAGGACTGGAAAAGCGGACGTCAACCGTGCTTGGGCTTCCAGGTTCAAGAACCTATTGAACAGGGTAGACTGTAATGAGAAAATAGATGTCACAGTCCAGGTAGACAGCTACTTCAGTTTAACTTCATCATTCGGCTAAAAGATTAACAGCTTCTCAAAAATATACCAAATATTGGGCCTACAAAAGTAATTTATTTCTTCGTAAAATTTACTAAGATTTATTCCTTTTGTAAAATGTAAAGAATGGACTGATATCACGAGCAGGTTTCTACTTACAAAAACAGACAGTAATAATGTCAACAAGCACATCTAACACAATTTTCCAAGGTACACAGTGAAAGATTTTACACGTGTCTCTTACTGATGCAAGGTATGTATTTTACACACTTACTGGTATTTCGTCAACATTGGCTATAAAGTATTCAACGCACATTTGTAATTCACACTCAGTAAAGATCTAACAGTAAGGGCAACAGCTTACTTGGGAAAGCATAGAAAATTAGTGTGAGGTAGTTCAATAAAAACCTAGTTTAATTTTAAGTCATTGTGAGAATAGAACATTGTGCAAAGCTAATCCACAGGTGATATTTCTCGAAGGTTTCTGTAACACAGAGAATCTAAATCAGAAATGGCTAGAAGGTGTGACTCTTACTACTCTCTCCTGAAGAGCACTTCGCTAAGAGCAGTCACTGTTTATCTTTTTTTTTTTTTTTTTCCCTAAGACAAGGTCTTACTCTGCAGTTCAGGCTGGCCTTGAATGCACAGCAATCCTCCTGCCTCAGCCTCCCGAGTGCTGGGATTACAGGCATGCGCCACCACACCCGGCCTAGAGCAGTCACTTTGAAATTAATTAGGACTTTCCTTTTCCAATCTTACCCCAAACTATACATTTCCGCTTCAATGCCCTTTACCTCTTTATCTTTCCCGATACTTATTAAGAGTAGATGAGTTTCCTCTGATGCAGGAAGAAGCCGAGAGATCAGTAGAAACATGATGCACACTGAAATGCAACAGGCTGCGGAGTGGCTCTGCCCAAGAGGGCTGTGAATGATGGAAGGTGGCGCTGATTTCCTACTTACTGGTAAGGGAACTTCACTGGGGTCACAGGGCGTCATGCATCCACTCTACAGCTAACGTGCGACTAATGGACAACATTCACAAACAAACTACAACAATACACTCGAGAAGAGACTGCTCGTACCCCACTGTGTTGTGCAGGCCTGTGATCAGGCAACACCGAATAGCCATCTTCCCTCGGGTGGCAGATACTGGCTGACGCTGCCGACTCAGGCAGGCCGTGGACCCAGGAAGCAGCTGTGTGTGCCTGTTGCGGATTTCCTACCTGACAGTGGTATCCTCTTTGCCTTCCTCTTTCTGGACAACACAGCTAGATTAACCAGGAACAGAGCAACAAAAAGGCTTCTGGGAGATGGCTGCTTTGCACACCACCAAGCATCGCGCACTGGCCCATGGGTGCACAGCACCCTTCTCCCTAAGAAGCTGCACTCTCCTCAGTCTGGCGTGAACACACTGTGCCTCCAACTGGGGAGAGCTTGCACCGCAGCAGTCAACTGAGGTGCTGAACTTCCTGGGTGCGGTTCAGCGAACAGTGCGAAAGAGCCCAGGTGCTCGACTTCTGTGCACTACAATCAAGCAATTCTGCCAACACGACTGTGTTCCAAGCAGGGCAGGGAACTATCTCCAGGAAACACGGAGGCTCAGGGTCTCTTCCCTAACCAACAGCGCTGAACAGCCAATCTCAGTTAAAGTAACTTGCTGCCACTAAGATAATGGGTATGTTCACTGAGTGTATAAAACTGAAAAGCTGAAATCAGAGGGAAAGTGGCTCAACCTAAGTTACTGCTCAACATATATATTTGTAATTAAAAAAATGTTTAAGATGCTTGAAGACTCTTAAAAAAAAAAGTACCAATGCATGCTTTGCTTAACAAACTTAAGAGGGGAAGCCGCATTTAGACAAAATACTGTAAAAATCTAGGGCAAGCAACATTTAAAAGACAGACTTTGCTTTTAGGATATAATCTGTCAGGTACTTTAAGTTTATAGTAAGTACCAAGACTGTTTTCTTTGAATTCAACTGAGAGGTGATAGCTGGCAAGTGGGAGCTGGCATCTACAGTCAACACACTTCGTTTTCCTTGTTTAACCAAAATCTGTATCAGCAGAGATAGCTTATTAGCAGCCAAATATAAAAAAACTTCCAAAAGCACGTAAGCTGTTAAAGTGCAATAGTGACACAATCTACCCTTGAGAAAATAAAGTTAATTCACTGTAAAACTAATATGAACTAAGACACACTCATGCTAAAAGTTCTGCTAAAACCATGAGTCCAATCCCGTTTATACAACTCAAGAGGTGTTACAGTCTCCAGACACCAATTTACCTAATAAAATTAACGCACCATGTTGTATGAGTAGAAAAAGGATTGATACAAAGGCTGGGAGGCTAGAAATCACAACTTCAAACCATCGAAAACACACCTGCTATCTCAAAGTATATCAAAAAGACTAATGAATTTTAATCTTACATATTGCACATTAACAATGACCTAAATACCTTACTCAAAAGGAATTTTGCATTAAATATAAAAATAAAATGCCAGGCAAACTTCCAGACATCTGTCAAGCTGCTCTTGCTCCTGCTGGCGTACTGGCGTAGCTCCAATGGGTTTTCTGCTTAGAACCCTGCCTGCCACTTCTGTCAGAATGCACTTCCCAGTTCACTACAGGAAACCCCAAGGTGCTCGGGGCCACTACGGACGATGTGCTTCAGAAATAATGAGACATCAATGACACTGTACTCAGGAAAAAAATCAGCTGTACAGAAGCAGTTCTGCAGATAGAAAATGTAAACACAGTTAACACACACTCGTCAGGAGCAGCACCATTTTTACACTACTCAATCAATGTCCACATTGCATGTCATACTGGAAATCAGGTATAACAAATCAAAGACTCAGACTAAATAACCACCATTTATGCCTGCTCTGCTCAATGTGAATAAACAGTCCTTAGAAAATGATATCCTATATATGGCTGTGTGCTACTATTTTCAGATGAACGGTATATTGCTCATTTGATACGTCACCTACGCACATCGAAGTAGGCTCTGGAACCTCCTGACAGCTAACATGTGTAAGTGATTAGGTTATAGGTAGAATCAAATGGCCAGAAACACCGTGAGAACTGGTGCTTAACTGAGTGACCTCCAAGGGATAGGAAACCAGAAAGGTCCAAGGGCTGGAGGTTGCAGGAAAGGGAAAGACCAGACTCTACACCACTGCTAAGACCTACAGCTGAGATGAACTCAGTGTGTACAAAAACAGGCTCATAGCTAGTAAGTGAACCGTTTGTTTATTTGCATTGAAATGTATTATTCATGAAGTATCCTCTTGACTCTTATGTAATAATAAACTTCGAGCATGCCACAAATCTGATAAAATACACCGTAATCCGTGACGTGACTTTTGTTGGGGGGTGGGGGGCCTAAGAAGGTGGTGGCTGGTACACACCCAGCATCACCGCGGACACGCTCTGAGTTATTCTGCTGTTCAGATGATAGGGTGCTGCCGAAATTCAGCTAGGATCGCTTCCCTACCTGTTTCTGTTACTAAACTAGGATTGGCAAGTAGCAAATATTGGAGGTCTCTTGACACGTTCATCATTTACAGTAGTTATTCCTGAATATAACTGACTACAGGTTATTTTCCCTCACTCCTCTGGGGTTACTTCATTGATAAGCACATAACCCTGAAGGATAGCATCATGAACAAAACATCTGAAATAAACTCTAATAAAAAAACTATAAAAATCTTAAATAATTCATGATATAGGCAAGTCACCACATAATAGTTGCTTTGATAAACAAAATCTTACAAATTCAGTAAAAAAAATCAGCAGCATAAGATAAAGCAAATATGCAAAAAATTTAAACCAAGATAAAATAATTAGGTTTACATTATACAGTTAATTACAGCAAAAAATACAATACAGTTTCGTTGCTGTTGTAAAACACAACTTAGGTTTTAAATTACATCACTTAAAATTAAAAAAAATAAACTACTTTACTACAAAATGAATTCTACAGTTTTTGAAAAATCACTCAAAAATAAGACCACTGAATTGTTTTCAAAGTAGTTCTATCAAGGACTAACCAACTCCCCCCCACCCCACCCCCAGGCCAAAGTAGTCATCTGCAGCAGCCCAGAGGTCCGGCGGACGCTTCTAGACTGCTGTCGGTATCCGAGGCCAAAGTCGGATCTGTGGACATCGAAGACACATCATTGACAGACGACGATGACGATGGATGCTGAGAGCCATTGATCACTGCTGCACCTGTGCTATGAGAAACAAAACAGCAAGTCAGCTGCAGAGAGTTGCAGGCCGCGCTACCTGCACTGTCCTGTGTCCTCCCGGGGTCACAGGGACCGGTCCCCTAGAAGGCTCACTAAAAACCACCACAAGTGACAGGGGACAGGCACCAACCTACACACTGTTCCAAGCAAGCTGCGATGAGAATCTTGAACATGTCTAGACCCCTAGAGTCCTGTCCTTTCCAATAACTTGTTTCTGAATTTAAAACAAGAGTGTGGAGTCCCAGTCACTCCTGGAGAAACTGGTCCACCAGCATGACCCCGGACAAGGCCTCAGGGGAAGCTGCGTCTTCGTGGAGCGAGGCTTTCACAGAACTCGGTGACTAAAACACTGCCAAACTACTGACCTACAGAAGAAGTACTTATGGTATCTTCTCATGAAAACGGACAAGTTTAGACAACACCTTGGGACATCCTGGCGTAAAGTATAAGCCAGCACAAAGACAATATCTTTTTTTTTTTTTTTTTGCGGCACCGGGGATCGAACTCACAACCTCGCACCTGCCAGGGCAGGGGCTTAAGACACTGAGCCAAACTCCCGGTCCTGGTTTTTTGAGGCAGGGTCGCACTATGTAGCTCATGCTGGCCTTGTGCTCGTGTTGTAGCCCAAGGTGGCCTCGAACTCACAAAGCTCCTCCTACCTCAGCCTCCTGAGTGCTGCGATTAAAGGCGTGCGCCACCACGCCCGGCTTGATAAAATCATTTTCAGTGGGAGGGACCCAAGTTCAACATAAACCAGGTTTATGTGCGCTCACGTGACTTACCAGGGTAATTAATGCAAATAGCCTAGTTAGGTAAACTCAGGTCTACTTACATCGAGTCCAAAACATACCTGGTAAACACAAATATGGGTTTATTAAACAAATAAAGAACAGGGGCAAAGCAGCACCTAGCCATCATTTCCCAGACTGTAAACAGTAGTAGGAACGCTCGACTCAAGTCTTTCAAGGCGCTGAGCTGGAAAGGGTTGGGGGCGGGGAAGCCGCACACTGTGGGGGAGACCCATAGAAGCAACCCACATACTACGTAAAGACCGAGGAACCAAAGGAACAACCAACTAAACAAGGGCCATTACAAATCTGAGTAACGCAAGTCACAAAAGTTCTCAAGAACACATTTTTGGCATAGAAACAATGGCTATCCAACCCAATGCCCAGCGGAATTTCCAAGGGTGAGGCTCAGGCAGCCAAATGGGCTGCCAATCGCTGCCCCTGCAGCCAGCGTCTCCGTGCTGGACAACCCCCTCTCAGACGCTGCTCGTGAACAGGCACATCCTGTGGCAAGGGCGAGGGCCTGGGAAACAGAGAGGAAGCGACTCCAGGGCACAGAGGGGTGCCGGGAGCTAAGCGGGAAAGGAGTGGCCTGCAGAGGAAAGGAGAACGAGGGGACCTGGAGAAGACCGAGGGGGATCTGTCAAGGTGGCCTCCGTGGCCTCTGAGAGCAGCGCGCTGCGCACCAAGGCCTCAGGGATAACAGAGAAGCCTGTCACTCGTGCTTTCTCTGCGGACCTCCACTTCAGGACTGGTTCACTTTACCCAACAATTTTAATCAGGTAAAAATGAACTTTTAATATATCATAATGAGTTAACTTTTTAATCTGAAAATCAACTACCTAAGAAAAAAGAAAAATGACTTCTCTAACCTTGAAAGCAATACAATAAATTCTTCAATACATGGAAAGTAATGATGTGGAACATTTTTCGTCTCAGGTATCTGGGTCATTTCCCTCTTGGGTGAGTCTTCACATGCCCGACAGGCCAGCTCTTAACTGCCAAACCGAACCCAAGACAGGTGGGTAATTCACTGGGAAAAATGACTGTCATCTTTAAAAATCCAGTGGACAATTTCTTATTTTCCTTTTGTTTAAAAAAAATTTTTTTAAAAATCTAGTGGAGATGGTACTGTGATTATCAGATAGTTTAACAGACTGCTCTTTCCCGTTCTGTATGTAATCAAGGAATGAGTATTTTCATAGTAGTTTAACTAAAACTCTTCTTTGCAACCTAACAGAGAATCCAAAATGTCTAGAAACCTCAAGCTTTATCCACCAACTTATTTTGTGACCATAAGTACCATCTAGGATTCAAATTATTCACTTCCAAAGTCAGAATACAGCTCCTGTACTGATACCACAGGATCATTACATTTCCTTGAACAGGTGACACACTGAAGACGTGTGTACACTCACTAGGATGGCAGGCCAGAGTAGGAACTTGTTCCAAATCCCACCTGAGCTTCCAGTGCAACAACGCATTTACACCACCATGCACCAGGACAGAGCTCATTAGCTCTATTACTAAACCCCTTACAGTATACCCTGTTGTTATAAGTGAACTGTAGTGAAGACACCATTTCCAAAATAGTAAAATCTGTCAAAGCCAATTTTTTTTTCAACAGAACCTGTATTACAGATTGAGAAGACTCCATTCCTGATCAAAGATTTAAAGTACAAAACTCAAATAAAATGTAACTGAAAACACCAAAGGAGGCCACCAAAATTATTTAAACAAGTATGCTTTTAATAGGAAAAAAATAAGCATGTGAAACTAGAGTTAAGACTTACCCAGGGTGGGAATATAGCTTAGTGGCACAAGCGCCTGTCTGGCAAACGCAAGGTCCTAAGTTTGATTCCAGGTACAAATTAAAAAACAAAAAACAAAAAACGAACAAGAAAAAAAGCAGCTCACCCATAAATACAGTGCTAGATACAATGTTCATTTTTCCCTTAAAATGTAGATGAATTTTAGAGGAATACAATGGCATAGTTTTGCCCAAAATCATGGCCTATCTCTTGAAATCCTACTTGGCCTTCAAAGCTCTACTTAAATTTTACTTTTTCCGTAAAACCGTTCTAACCTCTAGAGCAGTGATGGTAAGTCTTTTAGAGCTGTCAATAATACAAACGACCCACTGTGGCCATAGGCTCCAGACACTGTGCTAGAGCCACAGACACCTCTGCCGCCAGCCAGAGGGAATAAGGAACACCAGGGAAGTCACGCACCGTGAGGCTGTTTCATTGGTTCTCCTTCATGACAGATCATCTTACATCACCTTGCCCGAACTTCAGTATCCTCATCTCTAAAGTGTGCGTAACAAGCCCTACCTTGGGGTCTGAGGGGGAAAATGAAACAAAGTACAAAACCACCGGTGTCTTTCATGTGGTCGATCTTTGCACACTTTCCCCTCTAACTTTTGTACTCTCACAGGCCCCCAGATTAAACACAGTAAGTACTAAGAGAAGCTTATGATAAAAGAAAATGTTTCACTCCTGCAGACTAGTTTTCTTCTTAGGGAATAACCACTTTCTAGTGGTGGTTTTAATGTCACTGCCACAAATCAAATATACTGAAATGACAAAGACTAACTTGTATCATATGTACCACACTTTGCAGTGAAATTTTTATTGGTTCAAAGTAAAAACTGCTAAAATCATAGGTAAGTACAGAGGCTGCCAAAAAAATATATGCACACTCCAGCAGTTTGCTGTACTATGAAAGTCTGGAATCTAATGGCCACCACTGTGAGCAGCTCCTGTAACTGTCACCACCAAAGGTAACCTGGATTAATCTCATCATGGCTCCATAAATTTAGTATTAAAATGCTTACATGACTTTTCCTGAAGTATACATTTCCTGAAGTACATATGTGTGTGTGTGTGTGTGTGTGTGTGTGTGTGTATTTTTTTGGCAGACTCTGTATATGGAATTCTGAGGAATTTCTTCTTTAAAGACAAGGCAGCAATGCCAGTGGAAAAGTTTTAAATGTCTGTCCTTCAGTAGAATGTGTCAGCAAAAAAGGTACACATCTTATGAAGTCAGTTACCACCACATCGCTGCCAAGTGTTAGGCCCGTATAGTGTACTGATGCCTTCAGATTTGACCAGCCAGCCTGTAACCTGAGTGAGAGTAGTGGGAAGTATGGAAAGCACTGTAGGTTTCAGGCCTCTGAGGATCACACGGCCAGAAGCACCCCGCAGGCTCAATCACGCCTATGCTGTAACCAACCTAAGGGAGAGGGCTGCCCCCGGATAACTCCATTCTTGGTTCTCTCCTCCAAGTCCATCACTTCCTTGTATATCAACTCTGAAAAAGAGATGGGCAAAAATGAAGTTTGCAAAGTCTGATGGCCACTCTTACAAGACATCCCTTAGGTCAAACTTTTATTAAACACACGAAGCACTTCAGATACTGCCTTCCAATGCCTGGTGGTCCCTATGTGTCAACCTGAGACTCATGGGGGTCAATAACAATTCCTTGATCCTCAACCACAAATTATACTGAAAGAAAGTAAACGTTTCACAAGTTGGTTCAGGGCCCTCACAGCTGCAGAAGCCTGCACCCCACTGCCCCACAGACACCAATTTCATCCTGTGTCCGTCAGGCCTGACCTGGGGTTGTCTGGTTCACCTCCACTGCCTCAGCCCTGGCACGCTGGAGATGCTCAACCAGGCATCTGTCACAAAGATTTACATTAGAGCACGTGGAAAAGTGTTGCATTTAAGTGGAATAGAAACAAAATTTGTAAAACGAGGAGCACAATTAGCTATGTTCAAATCTGCTGCACAGCCCGGCACTTGCTGCTGTCATTGCCAGCACGTGGATTTGGTTCTCTGAGGCTTGAGGCCCAGGGAGGACCATGCTGAGGGCAGCTCCGACTGCACAGAGCACAGCGCTGCCCTCGGTGGTGAGACCTGTGATTCTCACATCTCCCTCAGAAGAACCTGTTGGTCAATGCTACCTCAGTGTTCACCAGCTCTGGGTCACCGAGTCTTTTGAGAATTGTATAAAAGCAGTGAACTCTGAAAAACATGTATGAACCAAAAGCACTGCATAAAATTTCAGTAAGTCTGCACAATTCTGGAAGTTTCACTTCTTATAAAGAATTCCTGATTACAGGACCTAGTAAGATTTCTGTTGGCCAGCTGGGCGTGGTGGCTCATGCCTGTAATCCCAGCACTCGGGAGGCCGAGGCAGGAGGATCATTGCAATTTTGAGACCAGCCTGGGCTACAAAGTGAGCTCAAGGCCAGCCTGAACTGAACTGCATATTGAGACCCTGTCTCAAAAAGACAAAGACAAAAAAAGAACAACAACAACAACAACAAAAAATACATATATATATTCCTGTTGGCCACAAGGTGGAAATGGATAGGTATGCTGGAATGAGCACAGTTTGCCTGCTATGGTAACCCTGGCCCTAGAAGGACATAAACAGAAAGTTTGGCAGATGTTTACTTTTTCAAAGAAACAAAAGAAAAATAAACATTCCAGATAAGAGGACTTAAGAATAAAAGAAAGAAAGAAAAAATAACATCCCTTTGTGAATGGAGATAAAAGACAAAAGAAGCAAAGCTAATAGGAGTGTACCAACTAGGCAAACAATCTTTTCTTTCTTTCTTTCTTTCTTTTTTTTTTTTGGTACCAGGGATTGAATTTACAACCTTGCGCCTACCAGGCAGGGTGCTTACACCACTGAGCTAAATCCGTGGCCCTTAGGCAAACAATCTGTAGTTGGGGGCTTTGGCAGTAGAGTTTTCTTCCTGCAATGATATGATGAGTCTGTGAAACACTATAAATGTCTACTGTAAGCCAATGGGATATGAAACTGTCAGGTGAATATTTAATGCTACTCTGTTCCCGAGCTACAGCCCTTGGAGACTCAGTACATATGCACACACACTTGGCTTTCACACGTGTGCATGAACACCACAGAGCTGTCTGTAGCAGCAACAGCCTGGGCCCACCTGAAAGGTGCCTCAAGAGGGAGCTGGACGGAGACTGTGACACATCCAACAGCACAACACGTACCAGCAATTAAGCCAAAGGAGGCAGCCATGTGGTCCAAGAGAGGCCATCTTCAAGGTGCACGACTGTGCTAACACAGCAAATGTGAACAGTATACACAGTATGCAAGGACTTGTGGTTATACACACACGCTTGTATAAACAGACCACGGAAAAATAGAAGAAAGCACTAATGTGTCTGTGTCTAGGGTGGAAAACTTGGGAAATTAGGATGTCAGGAAAAAAAGACCCGCTTTCCACTGTGTAAGAGTTACGGCTACTACCTCCTGTCAGCTACGTCTGCTCTGGTGTTTGCGATGGTGTCCCACTATGCTGCCTGGGCTGGGCTCCAACTTGTGACTCTCTCACCTCAGTCTCCAAATTAATAGGATTACAGGTGTGTGCCACTAAACAGGCACAAAGATTAATTATGAAAACAGAAAATATACTACATGTGGTGGTACACAATCCTAGCTGCCCAGGAGGCCAACGCAGGAATATCAAAAGTTGGAGGCCAGCCTGGGCAACAGAGAAAGATTCTGCTTCAAAATCAAATCCTAAAGAAAGGCTCGGGTGTTGCTCAGTGTTATAGCTCATCTCACATACCCGAGCTGCTAGATTTATTCTCTAGGAAAAACAACAACAACAAATAAAGAGAAAAGAAATAAAATGAAACAGAAAATATCATTAATTTCCCTAACATGAAGAGCAAGGAACAAATTATCACAAAAAGCCAGAAACTCTTTCAGTTTTCTAAGAAACGTGGTAGTTACCTTTCCACTCTTCTATTGTGTGTTCCCTTTCATCTAACTGCTTGTCAGGGATCTTTGGTGGTGGCTGAAAAACAAGGGGAGAGTAATTCCGTCAGTTTCCTGGAAGAGTATATAAACTCTTAACAGCTACCTGAAGACTTATAAAAATGCATCATTAAGCCAAGACTGATCAACTGGTAACAAGCTCCTCCTACAGGCTAGTTCTATAAGACTCCTTATATTGCTCAAAAAAATGTTTACGTTTTTCTTTTCTTCCAACTTGTGAAATTACCACACTGTATTTATTTCACAGACTTCTGCTATGCTTTGGGTCTAACAATCTGTTTCAGAGCTGAGCTAGGACGCCCCGCAGAGGTCTCTCCATCCCAGCCCCTCTCAGCGGCTACCAAGGCAAGAGCGGGAGGAGAGTGCGAGGCGGCCTCCGGCCTAGGACGTGCCGAGGCACACCGAGGGGCTGAAGGGACTCTTCACGCAGAAAGAGAAAGGCACCAGTGTCCTAAGTCTATGTTCTTAATTAAAATAAAAAGGTCTCCTCCACATTTAATTCTAACCCTGAGGATATTAAGGAAAGGACTCACGGCTTCCGCTTCGGAGGGATCATACCAGACATTGATATATGGGTGCTGGAGTGCTTCATCCACAGAGATCCTTTTAGATGCATCTATTACCAGCATTTTGGATAACAAGTCCCTTGCCTGACTGGCTGCAAAAATAATGATGTTAAAGGACACATATTCATAAAGGTCCTCAAAAATTATCAGTAATATTTAAGAAACCCAAAATTATCTTTTGTTTTATGTAGTCATTCTCATGTTTTAGAAAGAACTGTTCTTAAATGATAAACCCATGTCACATATATGATTAAAAATATAAAATTAAAGGTAAATTCACTTTAAAGGTTAAAACTTCACTCTGTTCAACTACCCAGAAATAATCTTGGGTTATATCCACATAGGAGCACACACAAAGAAGAACTTAATATACGTAAAAATTACCTTTCAGTTTGTTATGTTCTGAGTCAGCTGGGAAAAGTACATCAGGGAAGAGTTTCTCAAAGCTATATCCAGCATATTTAGGTCTGTTTTCAACGTAAGTCCTTACTGTTGGTTGTAGTTTCTTCATGAATTCAGGACATGGTGTTCCAAGCTGTTCAATAACTTTATTCCACTGGTCAATATCTAATATCAAGTAGCTAAGAAAAATACTCTGTATCCAATGTTTGACACATTAGTCATATCTATATTAAAATACTAAAATATGGAAATTTAAAGAGTCCTAAGAAAGAATGTGGCAGTTATAAATTTTATATTTCACAGCTAACTCGTAAAAGGCAATGACTTTAGGTGGACAGAAATGATCAATAAATAAGCTTTGCTAACCTTATTTATTGTGTGCATACCACATGTATACGAACACTAATTTTACCATCAAACAGAATCCTAACCTCACAAATTCTGAATAAAATTATAAGTAACTCCAACAGAGACTCCCACAGAGACTCTAAGCGCAAACAGGACATAATTCCAATACACAAAACTTGCCTTTTCTCTATCTTATTAGTAAGAAAAAAATGTGTCTACATGTCCTATAGAATGAGAAATGTTTTTATAATCTGTGTTGCTTTTTAAGTTTTCTACATTAACGTAAGTAGTAATAAAAAACATGACTTTGATAAAAATGGCACCTTCTTCTGCCATTTGTTTTTTTAGTTTACGTTAATAAAAAATTTTAAAGTTCTGAAACTTATAAAAAAATTCACCGTTTCAGTAAGGTGTACAGTTAGGACTCCCTGGGCTCATTCCTCTTCATCTTTACATTCCAAACCCCTGAAGACTTAGGCCAAAGGTCTCACTATAACCTCGTGAATACTCGCACTCCTCCTCCTACAGGAATTCTAATGCTACTTGTTGATAAACATATCACTGTTAATATAAATATTAAAAGCAGTGAGGTGAACAAAAGGCACTAATCCAAATCTAACTGTTACTATTTTAAGTTACTATTGCGGAGATTCTCACATGAAAGTATCAGTTATGTTATGCTGAGTAATGAGACAACAATCAAGACACAAAACACATGAAACGGTAACAGAAAGGAGGTGGATCAGGACAAAACAAAAGAACGGCCAGCAGCAACAGGCATTTCCAAAGCTCACATTAAGTCCTCAGTATAGTCAAGTGTATAATTATTAGGTATTTTTAATGCAAGCCATGATTTTTTATTTAGGTTAAATAAATCAACTCAAAGCTAGCAAAAAAAAAATTGTGGATAGTTACACTTGAGCACTTTTCATATATGAAACAGAAAGGAAAGTCTACATCGAATTGTAGGTGGTATTTTGAAAATGTAATTTAACGGTATTTTATGTTAGGGAGAGAAGAGATACATTACACCTGACCAAGCTGAAGTGCTGGCATACATTTTGACCTTTAGAAACTACATTTTAGGCCAAAGATAAGGATACGATCTGTACCTGGGAACAAAACACCACCTTTGATCATTTCTCCCATGATGCACCCAACTGACCAAATGTCAACTGAAAACAAAATGCAATGACATTAACATAAAGATTTTGATTAAAATAAAAAGAAAATACATAAACATTTAAAAAAAATCACGCACACCATGTATACTTTAAAATCATAAAAAGCAGTATAAAATAAAAATGAATGACAGTGAATGTGCTCTGACTACCAGCAGAGACTGTATGTCCTACTGCCAGATGCAGCCTACAAATATTTCAGCTTATCTCAACAATTTTTGAACTATAACAGCCACAAACTTTACATCTGTTTAAAAACCTGTATGTATGAAAGTAGCATATTCATTCTCATCAGAGAACAGGAGTTCATCATCACCTCACTAACTGATCTGCTGCAACAGCACAAGGATACAGTCCCTTCCTGGAAAGAGGATTTTGTGGCAAACCATTTCTCCCATAATGCACCCCACAGACCATAAATCCACTATATGTTTGCAGCACAAAAGAAGGAAAAGCAAAGCAAAAGATCATTAAAATCAAAGAAGCATAATATGACATTATATAAAAACTGCAAAACATCACAAAATGAAAAAAGTGATTTTAATTTCTGCTAATGGAATAATTTAAAACAAAGTATTTTTTGAAAAGCTCTTGTTCATAAAAGAAAATGTGAAGTGTGGCATTTAACTACATATCTAATTTTAAAGTGAGAGTTATGCACAGAAACTGCACAAAATAAAAAATATTTCGCAAGTGAGAATTTATAAAATATGAATGAGAACCAAATACAAACTTCAAAAATAAAAGTGTGTATATGGCAGTAAAATTATAAAAATAAAATACACCGTTTTGCAGTTCCACTGTGCATTATACTCTCTCTTTAAATAAAAGAAAAAAGCATGAGCAGAAATAGGTCAGCATATTAAAATACTTCAGAGAAACAATATCTCTATGAGCAGTTACCATGAAAAGTTAGTATCCTCAGAAATTTTCAAACTGGATTTCATAGTTAAAGTAGTCTATCTATTCTGAAATCAATTATTTTGTTGGCAATATCATTTTACATTCATCCCAGTATCCCAACAGCAACAAGTACATTGAGAATGAAGAGGTAATTTATGAAAACCCAGAAGAGGGGGAACTTAATAATAAAAAAGGGGAATAGAGTGATTTAAAAGAAAGAGTTAGAAACTTGGGTTTGGGTTTTCAAGTTTCTTTTTTTTTTTTCATTGGTACCAGGAATCGAACTCATCACCTTGCTTCAAGTTTCTTTAGAGAAAGAGGAAAGGGCAGGGTTAGATGTTAAAGAGATATGCCCTTCACCCATGTTGGAGCATGTTATGGTTGACACATTGTGTCAACTTGAGAAGTTTAGAAGTTTAACTAAGAGACACAGCAGGGAGCCAGGGTCCTTACTTTGTAGATATCCTCATCCTGTGCAAGAAAAGGCAAGGAGGTTTTTTGAGTGCGACAGCCACCTGGAGTGGGGGTGACCTATGTACAATATAAGGGAGGACAAGAGGCTTGCTTTTTCCCACTTCTGCTCTTGTTGCTTTTGCTGTCTTCTGCTGCCTCAAAATGTTGCCCCTGTGTCACGCCACCCTGCCTTGGAGCCAGCTGATTATGGACTGAAACCTCCACAAACTGTGAGCTAAATAAACCTTTCCTTCCCTCATTTTGGGAGTTGAGTATTTTGTCTCAGCAAGGGATGAAAAGTAACCAAGACAGAGGATTTAGGAAATTTAAGCCTGTACTTCCTAGTACACTCCTTCCTGTAAGAACACCAGCTCACTGTAAACTGGATGTAATTTTTGGAAATCCGGAGGAAATGAAGTTTCCTTAAAATGTAAACCTTTTTATCTTTATAGTATGGTAACTTTTAAGGATGAAATTTTAGAGGGAAAGTTAACATTCATAAATCAGTCCACTAGAGAATAATCTCTTTCAGTTTTCCTTTTTGGCAAACACCCATTAGAATAAGTTTGCTTTTTTTTATATAAATTCTTTTTTTTGGACCGTGGGAGGGGGGTACCGGGGATCGAACCCACATCCTCGTGCTTGCCAGGCAGGCACTTACACCACTGAGCTAAATCCCCGGCCCTTATTTTTTTATAAATTGCACAGAAAATGACAGACTAAGTAACCAGGACATGACTCATGCTGAAAATCTTTAGAAAAACATAGTTTTAAACAAGATCATGAAAGCTACAAGTATAAGGAGAGATATTTATGTGGATCAGGGAAGACTTCCTTGGACTGTAAATTTAGTCCATACACAAAGCTAGGTTTAAAAGGGCTTACTAATAGGTGGCTTAAAATATATTCAATTCATCCTACATTTTTCAAAATGATCACAAGTAGCCTGTGGTAAAAAACACAGAGCAAATCTGTTGCAACAGGTGTGAGGGTGTCACTAAAAGGGGGAGGTACTTACATGTAACCCTGCTGGCTAATGTGTTTATCATGTGCAACAATGGTTCAATATCCTGGGGAAGAGGTGGGAAGCAGCTATTATGATTACATAATTCTGATCAAGGACAGGACAAGATGCCAACTCTGTGTGTGACGGTTTTTCTTGGTGCTAATCTCTGGCAGGGCGCTGTCCCAAGATAATAGTTATAGGACACTGACCCTTTATGCCATCACCATCACCAGAAATGAAAAGGTAATCTTTGTGCTGGTCACTTGTGTCAACACTCAACAAACTTTCAAATTTTAGGTGGAGAGTAAGAAAACAGAGTAGTATGCTTACTGAATAAAAGAGTGATAGCCAGTGTTTAAAGTACTTATTGGATGGCAGTATTTCAAATGAAGAATAGATGCTGACCGTTTTCCTTGTAGCCCATGCCCAGGATGACCTCGGGGGCTCGGTAGTAGCGAGTCACTACGTAAGGCGTCATCATGAAGCTCGTTCCTGCAGTCCGAGCCAGCCCGAAGTCAAGAATCTTCAAAGTGCAGTCTGATTTTACTACTATATTACTGGGCTTTAAGTCCTTCAAAAATAAAAATAAAAGATTACTAAGATACATATTTTGCAGCTCACAAGTTATCCTGTCACTTTTTTTTTCACTATAATATCAGGGTACAGATTCATCATAAACAGGCAAGCCTGAGAAATGTCATTCTAAAAATACACAAATACATATAGTTATTAGAAAAGTTAGTAGATGGGCGTGATGGCATTTGCCTGTAATCCCACACTCTGGAGGCTGAGGCAGAAGGACAGCTGCAAGTTCGAGGAAAGTCTGGGTTACCTATTCAATTCAAAGTTAGCCTGATCTACACAGTGAGACCCAGTCGGGGGAAAAAAAAAGTTAGTAATGTTTTATTTCCTAGGAACTACCATTAGCTAGAAATTTTTGATCAAATAGGCCAAACAGAGTAAAAGAGACTTGGGAAGGAATCTTAAGCTCAAATAAGAAACACTATGATAAAATGGTCATAAGTTAGCATTTATTTTCATTTGCACATCAAAGGACTAGTATTTTAAAAATTGGTTTTAAATTCACAATAGGCTTTACCCACACATTACAAATGAAAAATGGACCACCCTACCCATCAGACAGGCAGATATTCAGCTTCAAAGGACCAAAATAGTCATTATCATTCTATCTCTGACTTCACACATGAAATTTCAAAAAATTGCTCATAAGCTTTCTGCTTGCCTGTAGAGGTACAACACTGTGACCTTGGTTCCACTGGTCCATACAATTACTTGCTGTTGACACCCCTAAATACCATCTTTATGAAGAACTGTCCCTCTGACTCCAAAGGGAAGGATTTCTACTGCAGACAAAGGAGAGAGAAAGCATATATCCATAACACACACACACTGTACTACCTGTACTGCCGAGTAGTACCTGTATTAACACAAAAGGGAAAAAAAGCCAGTCTGAAACACAAAGATTACTTCTGCACTGTCTATATCCAGAAAAGCATGTGTGACACCCTTAACATATTTTGACTGGCAACCATGGGTAAGTTTAGAAGATATAATCTAACAGTTCTATGAAATTAAATATCAAAGACCAACAAGCAGAGTGAAAGAGATAAAAAATTTTTCATTATTCCTATTCTGTGAACATAATATTATGGAACATAACATTCTACTAATATTTCCAATGCAGTACCTTAGTAAAGTAACACTGCATGTTCAAGAACAAACAGCGTAAGGCTTGATACTACTTTAACGTCTACTTGTGACACCTGCAGATCACTGGCTCTTTGTACTAGTGTGTTCTAATCTGGAAATAAGATTCCAACTTTAAACATTTTATTTTGGAAAATTAAGAGCCAATACAATTTTTTATAGAAATAAATTTCTTTTGCTAATAAAAAATTATCAAAAAATACCTCAGACATTTGAAATTATGTGTACTGTACATAATCAATATATTTTCCGGTGAGCTAGGTAACAATGCTAGCTACAGAAGAAAACGTAATTTGAATTTACGTGAATTTGTGGCAGAAGACACAAACATTCCATCTTCCCTACATTTTTCCAGTCTTTTCAGTTAAACCAAATCACACGAGTGGGTGACGGGGCACAGAGAAGAGGAACCAGTGCGCAGCCCAGGTGGTCCTGTTCCCTGCTCGGGGTCAGGAGAGCCCAGACAGGGAGACGCGGGCAGCCTGAGCTGTGAAGCGTCTTCGTGCGCAGTCTCTTCCCCACTACAACCTGCACTGGACGTGTAGCGAGGGAAATAAACTTCTGTCATGTACAACCACCAAGAATCCAAGACTTCAGCCAAGCTCCGTCCATTATAACCCTAAGACTGGTATCGGAAATAGGGTCTTACTGCATGCTGAATAGCCTTAATCTGAAAATCTGAAGTCTGAAATGCTTCATAATCCAAAACCTTTTGAGTTCTGATGTGATACTCAAAAAGTTTTGGATTTTAGACCATTTTAGATTTTTAGATTAAGGATGCCCAACCAGTAAAGTCCATGCAAATATTTTCAAATGAGAAAACATCTGAGACCAGAAAATGTGAATGACATCTGGTCCCAAGCATTTCAGGTATCATGGCTTAGCAGCTATAAGGAGGGAAAACTAACATCAAAGGAGGAAAAGTGACCCAAAGAACCAGTGGCAAAACAAGGCATGAAGCTGTCACCTGCACCGCACAGCTCTAGAACAGTGGTCAGTGAATGAAGGGTGGCCTGTCTGTGTAAGGAGCCCCACTCCACTGGAGCCTCTGCATGACTGTCCACTCCCAACCCCGACCTGCGCTGAACCCCAAAGGGATGGAAGACCAGGGTATTTTACTAAGAAAGTAATTCCAAAATGGCAGAGGGTAAGGTGAATCCAGAATGAGTAGAACAGAGATCACAACCAACTGTGCCCTCAAGACCTGCTGCCAGAGCAGAGGCTTTAATTTATCACCCTAAACTTCAGAGCTGACCCAGGAAAACCGACTCCCCAATAAATTCCACACCTTCCTGTCTCCATCCTGGGTTTCCCACACCACCCAATCTAAGACAAAGGCCATGGCTGGTGACAGATCCTAGTATGTCTCTAACTAACTCAACTTTATTACATTAAGAAATTTTCTATAGTTATACTTTAATTTCATTATTGTATTCCAAAAAATAGAGAAGGGAATACGTGCTAACTCAATCCAAGGCCACTATTACTTTGACATCACAAAAAATAAAAACTACAGACCAGTATCACTACTGAACACAGAGGTCAAAATTCTCTCCAAACACTGGTGAAGCAGTTTCAATCACATATTAAAAGGATTCTATACCATGACCACACATGATTTATCCCAGAAATGCAGGTAGTTAATATAAAAAATCACCCAGGCATGGTGGCATATGCTTGTAATCCCAGCATTTGGGAGGCTGAGGCAGGAGGATTACCATTAGTTTGAGGTCTGCCTGGGCTACACATGAGTTTAAGGCCAGCCTCAACTACATAAGAAAATGAAACAACCCCTCGCTGAATCAAGCAATGCAATATACCACATTTAATAATGAATGAAGGGAAAACATAAATAAGATCATTACAACTGGTACAGAATGCATTTGAGAAAGTCCAGCCAGGTACAGTAGCACACAGGTGTAATGCCAGCAATTCAGAAGGCTGAGGCAGGAGGATTGCAAATTCAAGCCCAGGCTGGGCAGTTTCACAACTCAGCAAGATGCTGTCTCAAAATAAAAAACAAAAAATGATGGGGGATGTAGCTCAGTGCGAAGTCTCAGGATTCAATCAACAGTATCAGAAAAACGGGAAAAAAAGAGAAAAAAAAAAAAGAAAAAGAAAAAAAAAAACCTCAACATTTTCTCATGATAAAAATATTTGAACTGGGAACCGAAAACATGTAGTGAAGAATGATGTTACCTCAAGGAAGGCCTGACCTCTGCTCTCATGCACAGGTGCTGGCCCCTGAATATCCTGCCTGGTAGACCACCTCGGGAGGCGGGGTGCCCTCTGGCCATGGGACAAGCTGGCAGCGGGATTTATGGTGGGGCTCTGGGACTCATCAATTCGACCCCAGCAGAAAATGGAGACTGGAGTATTAGCGTGAGCCTTAGGTAAGACTGGAAACTAAGGATCAACCAGGAAAGCAGTGTGAACAAGCCCAAATTAAACACCCAGCACATCGAAGGTCTGACGCGCTTCCCTGCTGGGAAGAGCCTGCATCTCGTCCTGCCCTGCGGCTGGGAGCACTCCTGAGCGTCGTGCTCTGGGTCTCAGAGTGCGCTGAGGTAGTTGTGGTCTGTGGCCGACAGTGCTCTGTGCACCGCCCTGTTCTCCAGCCGAGCGTGCTCTGGGTCCACCACGGGCTGCGCCCGACAGGGCTCTGCGCACTGTCATGGTCCGTGGCGAAGAGGACTCCTGCATCTGGTTGTCTCTGTGGCAAGGACACTCCTGAAAGCTCCACGTCTGGACTTCTCCGCCATTTTGCCCTGTAAGTTCTTTGCCTTTGCTAGTTCTGATTTGTACCCTTTCACTGTAAAACGATGAAGTATGGTGCTTCAGGCGTCCTGTGGTTCATTCTAATTAAAGATCGTGTATTGAGGAGCTGGTCAGGACAAGGAACATGTAGCCAGCTGTCATGAGGAGGGTGGTCCTGGGGACACCGGGCCTTGCGGCTGACGATGCATTACTAAGGGAAGACCTGTGGGATCTGCAAACTTGGCTACACACTGTGATAAACTCAAGTGAAAAGGGGAACTTTGCAGCCCAAAAAAGCACATTTATGAAAACTCCACAGTGAATGTCATACTTTGTGGGTGCCACAGCCCAGCTATGGTTTGAGTCTGTTCCCAAGGGTCATGTGCGAAAGCTTCATCGCTAGCATGGCACTGCTGAGATGGTCCGACCCGCAGTGCGAGGCTGCCAGGTCACTGGGCCCTGCCCCGGGAGGAACCAAGGCTGGTCTGCGGCAAGTCAGCTCTCCAGAGTAGGCTGCCTCACAGTAAGGCCACTCACGTGCCCAGCCCCTCCGCACGTGGTCGGCTCCCTTTCTGTCTCTGCCATGTTGACACGGCTAGTGGCCTTCATCAGCGGCCAGACAGATGAGAATGACCGATTGTCTCCAAAACTATAAGCTAAATAAACCTCTTTTCTTTATAAGTATGCAGGTCTGAGTATTTGGTTACAGAGCAAGAAAACAGACCACCTTAATGGTAAAAATTGAAAGCTTTCCCTTTAAGATTAAAAAATAAGATAGAGATGTCAAACAAACAGAGATGTCCATTTCCACTACCTCCAGTTAACATTTTACTGCAAGTTCTAGGTGGAGCAGCTAGGCTAAAAACGGCATCCAAGCCAGGCATGGTAGCACACGCCTTTAATCCCAGCACTCGGGAGGCTGAGGTAGGTGGAGCATTGTGAGTTCAAGGCTGGCTTGGGCTACAATGCGAGCACAAGGCCGGCCTGAGCTACATAGTGCGACCCTGCCTCAAAAAAAACTAGGGCTGGGAGTTTGGCTCAGTGGCTTAAGCGCCTGTCTGACTGGTGTGAGGCTGTGAGTTCGAGCCCCGGTGCTGCCAAAAATAAATAAATAAATAAATAAAATAAATAATAAACAAATTAAAAAAGGCATCCAAATTGAAATGAAAGAAGTAAAAACTAAGGTGCAGAAAATATAACCCAAAATCATTTAAATTTATTAAAAAAGAGCTAATAAATTTTGCAAAGTTGGTGACATGAGCTCAACACAGCAAAATCAGCTGTGCTTCTACAAGCTGGCAAGGAATCTGAAAAGAAGGAAAGTAACGACACAATTCCATTTATACTAACTGCGAAGGAATAAAATGCTGAGAAATAACCTACAGTGAAAGGTTTGGTGCACAACTGTAATTTCAGTAGTTGGGAGGCCCGAAACAGAAGGCTCATCTGGGCAACTTAGTGAGACCCTGTCTCAAAAAAAAAAAAAAAAAAAAAAAAAAGGCTGGGGATTTAATTCCATGCAAAAGCCCTAGATGCAATCCCCACCGCTGCAAACAAGCCTATGAAACACTGCCAATGGAGATTAACAAGATCATGTCAAGGGTTGAACTGTGTCGCCTCAAAATTCTGTTGAAGCCCCAAGTGCCACTGCTGAATGTATGTGGACACAGGGTGCTTATAGAGATAATCAAGGTTAAAATGAGGGCGTAAGAGTGAGGCCCCTGTGTAACTGACTGATGACCTCACAGGAGAGACACCGAGTATTCACTACCCATTCAGGTACAGAGGAGAGGTCAGGGGAAAACAGGGCAAGAAGGCAGCCATCACAAACCAGAAAGAGGCCTTAAGAGAAACAAAAATATTGGGAAAACTTGACCACAGAATTCTACAATGTGAGAGAATAAATTTTTGTTGTTTAAGCTACACAATCTATATCATTTTATTACGACAGTCCAAGTAGACTAATAAAACTTAAGAAAACAGAAAGACAGCCTATGTTCACAAATTGGAATACTAAATATTGTTAAGGTGACAAAACTATCCAGTGATATACAGATTCAATGGAATTCTTATTAAAATTTCAATGGCCTTTTCTGCAGAAATGGGAAAGGTGATCTTCAAATTCACATTCAATCATAAAGGGCCCCAAATGGTCAAAGCAATATTGAAAAAGAGTCAAGTTGGAGGATTCATACCACTTCCCCATTTCAAAACTTACTATAAAAACTACAGTGATCAAAATAATGTGGTACTGATACACAGACAGACAAAGACCAATGATGTGACTATCCAAAGATAAAATGATGTACCTATGGCCGGGTGCTTTTTAATAAGATCATTCTTTGAGGGAAAGAACACTCTGACAAACAGAGCAGGAACCAAGGAATTTCTACAGATGAAGAAGGAAGTTGGTCCCTTACCTTATCATACATAAAACAGAACTCAAAATGGATCAAAGACTTATGTAAGATAAAACTGTAAGATGCTTGTAAGAATACAGAAGTTCAAGACCTTCAATTTGACAATGCATTCTTACACATGACACCAAAAGCACACACAGCAAGAAAAACTGGATTTCATGAAAATTAAAAACTTTTACATATTAGCAGATACCACAGAAAAGTAGACAACTTATGGAAATGGAGGAGAGACGTACACTGACAAAGGTGTGATCTACTATATAGAACATAAAGGTGTCACAATGACCATAACAAAAAGACAAATGACAAATTAAAAAATAAGCAAAAGACTTAAATACACATTTCTCCAAAGACGACGCACAAATTGCCAACAAACACGTGAAAAGATGTTTGAGATTATTAGTTAGGGAAATGAAAATTCAGCCTGTAGTGAAACACCACATCATACCCTAGGATGGCTAGATTCAGAGCCAAAAGATAGCAGTACTAGCAAGGCAGCAGAAACCAGAACATTGCTATGTTGCTACTGAGTGTAAAATGATGCAGCTGCTTCAGGAAATCATTCTTGGCTCCTCAAAAAAGCTAACCACGTAACTACCACGTGGCTCAGCAATTCCACTTGCAAGGTATATATCAAGAGGAAATGAAAATTAATATTCAAACAAATACTTTTTTTTTTTTTTTTTGAGACAGGGTCTTGCTATATAGCAAGCTCAGAATGGTCTCGAACTTATAGCAATCCTCCCGCCTCGGCCTTCGAAGTGTTGGGATTATAGGCGTGCACCACACCTGGCTTCAAAAACTTGTGCATGATTTTTCATAGCAGCACTAGGTATAATACCTAAAAGACAGAAATAACCCAAATGACTATAAATGGATAAATGAAATGTGACACACAGAATATTATCCAATCATAAAATGAAATAGAGTACCAACACATAACACAACATGGACAACTTCGAAAACAATTATGCTGAATGAAAGATGCTAGACACAAAGGGTCATGTACTGCATGATTCCATTCATATGGAATATCCACAACAGCTAAGCCCACAGACAGAGAATGCAGATTAGGATAATGAGCGAGCAGTGACAGCTTAAGGAACATGGGAGTTTGTGGGGGTGGTGATGAAAATATTTTAGGATTTGACACAGATGGGAGCTGTGTAATGGTGTGAATGGACTAAATGCTACTGAACTGTATACTTTAAAATGGTTAATTTGTTATTTGATTTCACCTCCATGTTAAGAAAAAGCACGTGGTAGCAGTTTATTTACTAACCCGATGAATGATCCCAGCAGAGTGAAGGTGCTTGATTCCACACAGCATCTGGTAGAGAAGGTAGGACATTCTTTCATGATCCAGCTCCATCTGGATTACTTGGCAGAGGTTGGCATCCATGAGCTCCATGACTATGTAACTTCATGGGTAGAAAAAGACAGCAACAATCTAAGGAAAATGTATCAACAGCATTTTGTACTAGTAATATTCTAATTACCACACTTACACATCTTGAAATTCTTCTAGGGACTTCTGTGGTGTGAAAACATTCAAAAGGCCAATTATCTGTGGTAAAGCAAAAAGACAGAAGTTAGAAACAATACTTCATTTGGGAACTGCAAATACACGGTTTAACACGTCATGACAGGGCTGTAATTTGAATGCCTAACTGCTAGGCAGCTTGAACCATACAATATGCATGACTATCCTATCAGGTGGCTTTTTATTAATTTTATTAGTAAAAGACCAACAAAAGTGATTAGATCTGTTTGTACCACCAGTGGCACAAGCTACCAGTGGTTCAAGTTAGGAGGAACATGTTTTAAAAATTTACCATCAGTTTAATACTTCAAATTTTATTTTTATTTTCATTCATTCATTCATTCATTCATTCATTTTTGTCTTTTGAGACGGGGTCTCCCTATGTAGTTCAGACTGGTCTTGAGCTCACTTTGTAGCCCAGGCTGATCTCGAACTTGCAACGATCCTCCTGCCTCAGCCTCCTGAGTGCTGGAATTACAGGCGTGCTCCACCATGCCTGGCAAATTTTATGTTTTAAACTCAAGTAATCATTTTAATGTATTAAAGCTTTATGGCCAGGAATTAGGGAAAAGGAAGGAATGATTAGAAGAAAGCATATAAGAGCTTTAGGGCAGTGAAACTATATGAAAATATCAAAGTAGAATATACTGAACCCACTGAGTTAGCCTGGGGGGCTGGGGTATAGCTCAGTGGTAAAATGCCTGTGAAGCACGCATGAGGCCCGGGGTTTGATCTCCAGCACCACAAGCAAATGGGGGGCAGGGCAAGGGAGGGAGAGGGAGAAGGAGAGAAAGAGACAGACACACACAGAGACTGAGACACAGAGAGTCAGAAACAGAGACTCTTAATGCAAACTACAGATTGTGAGTGACAATTACGTATTAATGTAAGTTTATTAATTATAACTAGTATATCATTTTGGTAGGTGTTATGGTTTATACAGTGTGTCAACTTGAGAAGTCCAAAAGCTCAATTAAGTAACTCAGCAGCTCTACACGCTGGGGGGTAGAGCACAAACAGTTAACTGTTGATTGTGTCAATTTGAGAAGGTCAGAAGTTTAACTGAGAGACTCAGGAGGGAGCCAGGGTTCTTACTTTGTAAATATCCTCATCTTGTGCAAAGGAAGGCAAGGATGTTTGTGAAGCTACACCCACCCTGGAGGGAGGGGGTGGCCTGTGTACAATATAAGGGAAGAAAAGTGGCTTGCTCTGACCCCCTTTTACTCTGGCTGCTTTTGCGCGGCTGCTGCCTTGAAGTGTTGCCTCAGTGCCATGCCACCCTGCCTTGGAGCCAGCTGATTGTGGACTGAAGCCTCCAAAAACTGTAAGATAAATAAACCTTTCCTTTCTTCATTTTAAGTGTCAGGTATTTTGTCCCAACAACAGGAGAAAAGTAACCAAGACAGTAGGGGAAGTTGATTTTGGGGGATACTGGACATCTGCAGGGACACAAGATACAAGAGAACTCTCTGTATCTTCTTCCCAATTTTGTTTTGAACCTAAAACTGGTTAATAAAATCTTAAAACTAACCACCTTATTAACAGAAGTTTTTATACATAACATTCTCCTCTCATGAATACTCTACTTGAAAGTACTTATATCACAAACAGCTCTACATAATTTGTCAGCAAATGTGAATACCTTCTCCTCGCTCATCTAACTCAGTGCTTTTCTATTACCTCAGCCCTCTCCTCTTACTGGTTCCATTTTTTTTTTTTTTTGTGGCACCGGGGATTGAACTCACAACCTCGCGCCTGCCAGGGCAGGCGCTTAAGGCACTGAGCCAAACTCCCGGCCCTGGATTTTTTGAGGCAGGGTCGCACTATGTAGCTCAGGCCGGCCTTGCGCTTGTGTTGTAGCCCAAGCCGGCCTCGAACTCACAACGCTCCTCCTACCTCAGCCTCCCGAGTGCTGGGATTAAAGGCGTGCGCCACCACGCCCGGCTCTGGTTCCATTTTTTAATAGTACCCCAACTTCCCAGCTTCCTTTATTCCCAGTCAATTCCACTTATTTATCAACAGGCATACCCTCTTTCCCACTACTACCACCTTTAAATTTAAGTCTTTTCTTTTCCCTTGTTTACCTATTCCCTGTATGGTATTATCTATATCGTTTTCTTCAAACATTACTATATGGCTAATTCCCAATATGCACTAAAAAGGTCTTTGCTTAGCTTAGAAGATGTGTGCCACTTACAGAGATGTCTCACAAATAGTATAAAACTGAACTCATTTTTATTCCTATCCAAGGCTGTTAATCTTCCACTGTACCCTCCACTTTACAATAAAAGCTTCAGAGTGATTTCTACTATTCCAGTACTCTTCCCAAAAAAAATATCTGAAAGAATGGTATCTGTTCTACTGTCAGTTTGCACTTCGACCTTTTTTCATTCCTCATGTTACTGTACAGGTTGAGGATTCTAAAATCTCTCGTGTGTTCATGCTGTAATAAATTCAAATACTAATGCCACAGGCTTAATGTCTGTTCCTTCAAGATTCGTATGCCTAAGTCCTATCCCCAGCTGTGATGGTATCTGAAGATGGGAGATAATTAGGGTTAGATTACATCTTGAGGGTAGGGTTCTCATAACCGGACTGGTGAGGAGGAAGGGAGGAGGAGGAAGGTCTGCACACCGTGAAAAGGCCACGTGAAGAGAAACTGAGAAGTTGGCCACTGCAAGTCAGTACCTTAAACCTTGACTTCCCAGGCTCCAGAACTGAGAAATACATCTCTCTTGCTCAAGCCGACCAGTCTGTGACATCTGCTATGACAGCCTGAGTAGACTAAGACAACTAGAGTTCTAAACAACGGTTTTCTGCAAAACCAGCTACCATTTTATTGCCTATAACATGGTAAAAGAAAAACTGGAAAAGATCCAGCCATATTACTTTTCAGCTCAAAAACTTAAAATCAACAAGTGAAGTTCTGAATTTTGTCAGCAGTACCTATGTCACCCACTATGATGGCATCAATTTATTTCATCTTGTAAGTATTAAACTTCACATTTCAGCCGTACTAAATTAGTTCTGAAGAGGACATTTTTAAAAGCTCTTGATGGTTTTAAACATACTGTTCCCTATGCTGGTCACTCACCACATCATCCAGATGAACCTCTCCTGGGGTCTGACGACCCCGAGTCGTGGGCCAGTGATTACTGTCTCTATCCTGTCCCGTTATCTTCCGTGTAATTATGGCACTCACCCTGAGCTGTAAGTCTGGTCTTTACAACAGCTTCAACCTGACCACACGAGACCCTTGTTGGAAAGAACTGTGGCTTATTCCCTTTTCCTTTTACAGCAATGAACCTGACACACATTTTAAATGTCTGCGAACGACTTAAGATGGGAATGTTTGTTTTTCTAAACATAAACTTCACAAGGACAGCTATGTTATTCATCTACTGCATTAAGTTCTGCTTATAGAAGACATTTAAATACCTATACAGTGAATAAATTCAGAAAAATAATATTCAGACCAGAAGAGTAAAACAAACTTGCTTAAGACAGGGGAAAGGACAGTAAGAAAGCAAGCAACTGACTGCTCTTAGTTTGAGTCTCCCCACCAGATGCACTACACATGCAGAGACCTGGACAACTAATAAAACCCTTCTCACTGACATCGAGGAATTCCAAGAAAAGAAGAGAAAGACAGCAATGAGCTCAGTGGTTGCTCAGAGCTAGACAGGTATGAAAGAAGGGAATGACAGCCGGGACACAAAGTGTCTTTCTGAGACAATACAATATTCTAGCATTGACTATAGAGATGGTCCCACACAGCAGTGAGTACACTAAAAACCACTGAACTCTATACCTCAAATGGGTCAACTACACGGTACTGAATTATATTTCCACGAACTTGGAATAAATAAGATTAAAGCAGCTGTCCTATTTTTTCAAAGGAGAAATAAAGGAAATTATAACAATGAGAGGTTAGACAGTCAAGCAAAAGTCAAGTGTTGCTTAGTGAGTGGCATACGGCTATGCTGATAACAGTAATAATTATTAGGAACAAATTCATTGAGAAAACATTTACAGTTTCCTTCTGTAGACCAGAAGAATGACAACAGCAGCAAGAGATTACAAGGGGAAGATTTCAAAAAGGTATAGGTGAAAACTGTCTCAATTAATAGCATCCATATAAATAAAATGGAGAATTTGGGAGAACTGGAAAATTCTGCTAGATACCCTATTTATGCAATATGTTCTAAAGTTCCTTATGAATTAATCCAGCTTATGAAAGCATCCTGAACAAAACCAGAAAGTGAAGCCAGTAAATGAAAAGTCAGACAAAGAAAAAAGCAATCTCTAATACGCTAGGGCAGCGATGGAGAACCTTTTAGAGCTTTCAATGACACAAACAGCATGCTATGGCACGCGTGCCATAGGTTCACCACTGCTAGGGAGAGTAACCAAATTCTGTTTTGAAATCTTGATGCGAAAAAAATAAGGCACATTTACTTAAAAAAACAAAAATGGGCAGGATGTGACCTTTCAGTAGGCTTTTGAGAAAAAAATCACTTGTTAGACAACCTGAGTCAACTGGTGCCATGATTTCCATTGTAAGACTCTAATGTCTGCGGTACAGAGACAAGGACAGGCCTGAGCTCCTGTCAAAGGATTCCATCAGACACGCGGCACTGTGTGCTAGGGTCCTTAATGAAGTATTTTCAGAGATAAGTGACCAAGTTAAAAACGAAAAACTCACAACCATCCTCAAAAAGAGTGGGAAAATGCAGAGATATTTAGAACAACCAACATATCATCTATGCAGAAGATGAAAATGTGTAAAAGACAAGACACAAAAACATCCATCCATCAGGGAGTAGAAAACCAGTTACCATTTCCGGTTTCCCCGCATTTAGCTTTAGATTTACTCACTGAACACAGTTTTGAGCCCTCCTCCACTGTGCCACTCCCGCTGGAGGGCAAACGGAGCCATCTTTCTCTGCAGTCGCTCAGGTTTGGGAGGAAGGAAGTAACTGGACTCTTGCCCAAAAGAAACCGAAGGCAACACTGGTCACGAGCTCTCCCCAGGCCAAGAAACCACCAACAAAAACCTTGACAAGTAACAGGGCTAGCTCCCAACTGGAACAAGAACGACGACACCATGTTTTCACTGCCAATAACTAACTTTAACGTCTGTCTCTTGGGCCCTTCCTATGCATTTTTCTCTGGGTAAAGAACCTGTACCTCCAGTGCACAGAAAATTTATATTTTTAACTCTCCAAGTATGGTCAATTGTGTTATCTGCCATTAGAAGTATTGAGTATTCAGTGTTTTTTATTAACTCATTTGGAAAAATACCACAAGTTGTCCTAGCCAGGTGCTTCCATTTTAGTATTTTATAAAGCTATCCCTTCCACAAATTTTCTCCCACTCGTTTATTTCCTCTAAGCTTGGCATGATCATTCCATTAAAAACATCATAGACATATCAGTATGCACAGTATAAGTTTAAAAAGTATAACCATTTATTCTCAAAACAAACCCGACAAGGTGGTACGTTTGCAACCCTAGAACTCTGAGAAGCTGACACAAAAGTGTTCGCAAGTTGAGTAATTCAGACTCTGCCTCCAAAAAAAGAAAAAAAGGGGGGAAAAAAAAAAGGAAGTGGGGTGGGAAAAGTGATTTTAACTCTATATCCCATATGATTTAAGTTCCAGTGTCAAAGTAAAAGTGGAACAATTTCATCTTTGTGCTAAGGCTATAGATGTCTGATATGCCACCTTTATAAAGAACAAAAAACAAAAGATGAGATCAATCCTGAATAAACTGTTCTAAAACATCTCCTTGAAACTCCTTTTGTAAATTAAATGTCAGGAAATTACAGAAGCTATTTTTCTTTTGATATCATTTAATAAGGGTAAGGAAAAATTCACACTATGGAGATTGTGTGTGTGTGTGTGTGTGTGTGTGTGTGTGTTTATGCCTTTTAAACAAGGTTTCAATCTGGAAGAACAATTTAAGGCTCCTAATATTTAAAAAGTCTTTGCCATTTATGTATTCATGATTAAAAGCTGATCTGATATACACTGAAGAAATTTAAACTATTCACTTACATTTTTGTGATTAACACATTTCATAAGAACTAGCTCTCGATAGGCCCGCTTGGCATGAGTTTGATTCTGAAATGGTCGGCTTAGCTTCTTGATTGCAACATTTCTTTCCAGAATGGCATCATAAGCTGCACTGCAATAAGAAAACAGAAAACTTAAGCAAAAACCTATAAAACAGAATTTATGAAGCACTCATATACAATCTCTGGTACCAAAAAAAAAAAAAAAAAAAAAAAAAAAAAAAAGAAGCACTCACACAGATTCCTCACTTTCTCCAAAGGCAAACACAATCAGGTCACTCTCTGACCTCTGATGTCGACATCTGTGTCTGTGCTCACCACAGCACACTTGTATAATGTGGAGCAAGTGTCGCTTAAAATGCCAGCAGATCCACAGACAATGGACCTTGAGGACAGACACCTGCTTACTCACTGTGCATCTTCGAGGCCCACCTCGTACATGGTGGGCACTGGATGCACAGATGTTTCACGTGTCTGGGTCTACTACACAGCTTAAAGCCTAAAGGACTTCTTCCTCCTGCTCCTAAACCAAAGACAGGCACAAAAGTGTGGCCAGGGACTCTACTCAAAATACTTGCCCAAGAATTCTACATAAATATGCTACTTCCATCCTTTTGGACACAAAATGAATATAGCACATACAAAAGTATGTAAACAAAAGATTATTTAGTAATTAAAAAAGAGCAAAGTCCTTAACATTTGCTTTGGAACAGAAACTACACAAATCAAGGCGTGGATAAACATGAAGGCAGAGCTGAGGACGTCAGCAGCTGTCTCCTCGCTGGGACGCAGGTGTCACAGTCACCTGTCATCTGCCTCCTCATGTCTTCCTCTAGCCCAGGACACTCACCGTCCGTCTCATGGCAGGACTTCCACCACGACAGGTGAGGGAAACCCAAGCCAAAACAAAGTAGCCTGTGCTTAAGTTACTGAGTTTTATGACTGATAGACTATAAAATCATTTGGATTCACCACTTCCTAATATAGGGCCTGCAATTAAGTAATTTGCACAATTAGCAAGAAAGGAAACGGAAAGCTGAGACAAGACAACTCAGACACCAGGTTGTGCTGTTATTCATAGGAGACCACCCAACAGCTGTAAGAGATAATTTCTGTGCGTGTAATATTCCAAAAGCCAGCTCCCTACTGAATGATGTGATTTCCTTCCCTGACTAAAAATCTGAATGTGTTTTGTAACTATCATATCAAATATAGCACAGAACTATATGGATTAAGAAGCTGGTACTCCACAAATGGATATATCTAAGCACTTTACACATACCATAACTACCACATAAACATACATATACACCCCAAAGTGTACATAAATATTGCAATCCTCTTTTAAAATGCCATATTTACAGATATGTCCTGTCCAAATTAAAACCAAATGAAACCACACTGAGGGTCACAGAAAACTACAAGAAATTCTGACTGTTTTCAGAAAACACGGGTTTTATTTTCAGTTATTAGATTCATTCCTATTAATAGTTTATCTGCCAAATAAAAGGAATATTTCAAACTATACAGTTCAAAGCGTCTGAGTGAATTCCACTATTTTATATGCAAGGAAAATAGGCTTCTAATTTCTGACTCTTAAATACGCACAGATCAGAAACAACTGGGTACTCAGAGCCCCAGTTTAAGGTCACTGAATTATGTACCCATGGCTAAGGTCCAAAATAAACCTTTTTTGCCCCCAAACTAAATTCGCCAGTTGATCATTGTAATAACATAACAGTGAATTTTGAAAGCTTTACATTTAATATTTGTCTATTTCAGGAGAATTATTAAGTGAAAAACTGAAGACAGGTACTGGTTAAGATGATTTAAGGTCCTTTCCAAAGCAATGTTTTGTTCTTAATTTTGGTACATAGATTTCAAAATGCACTTCTGTGAGAATAAATGAACAGAAACATTAACATTTTTAAAATGTAAGTGTTTATAAATCACATAATTCTCATAAACTACTCTGCAAATTAGGTAAGAAAACAGGCTTAAAAGTGTTAATCTGTCAAGAATCACAAAGCTAATACATCACAGGTGTAGATTCTGAACCAAGAGTGTGCTTTCAGAATCCAAGTATTGAGCGTACAATAATGTTTTCCTTCATTTTTGTGGCTGGCTAATTGATTATATGTGACAACTTAAAATGATAGCCAAAGAGTGCAGTGTATAAAATGACCCCAACTGCTAGAAATGCATTACCAATACAGCTCCTTCCTTCTCTATTCTCAGAGGTAAGTAAAACCCTCAGTTTGGTGTTCAAGTATGTTTTCGTCTTTTTTATGTATGGATTCACCCAAAAATATATGGTACTGTTTTGCATATTTTAAACTACAGATAAATGATACAGTGACATGTGTATTCTGTTTTTAAACTCAGTTCAACATTTCTTTTCTTTTTTTTTTTTTTTTTTTTTTTTTTTTTGTTTTGTTTTGCGGCACCGGGGATTGAACTCACAGCCTTGCGCCTGCCAGGGCAGGCGCTTAAGCCACTGAACCAAACTCCTGGCCCTAGTTCAACATTTCTGATACTGTCTCTTGTTGATACAGATAGCTCCAGGTCATTTAAATGCTGTACAGTATTTTCCGTATGACTACAACGCAATTTTTTATTCTCTAGTTGACAGACTTTACTCTGTTTCTGATTTTTGTTACCATACATAATTGTGCAAAGAAAAGTCCTATGGGTGTCTCTCTGTGTACATGAGTAAGAGCTTCTCTAGAGCCTGGCATAAGTGCTAGATCATAAACAGCACCTACATTTTAAACAGATTTCAAGATAAATTTAGTCCAAGAAGAGGTAATAAAGATATAATTATGCCTGAGTGTGGTTTAGGATTCCCCCAAACACAAGCTTATTATGCTAACTTAGTGATTTTGAATCATTAGTAGAACAATCCCAAGGAGTGCTCTGCATCTCAGTTTGTAAAGAATTATGCTGATCTATAAAAGCCTGGACATTCTGTAGCAATTAGCTTGTACATCAACTTTAAAGATATATGAGTTTTGAAACACATACAATGAGATGATATTAGCTGACTTCATTCTCCAGTGTAAAATAAGATTTCTGAAATTCCAGTTTCATTATAATGTGAAAGTGATGATTAAGTGAGACTTATTAAATAATCAGCTAAGGGATTAGATGTATGCATGGAATTAACAAGTGTGCCAATTATTCTTTCCTGCTACAGGTGTGTCTCTATGTGGCATACAATCAACTGTTTAATCATAGTTTATATTTAAAGATAGCAGTGCTAGTTTATAAAGTTATGCTTTATGAATAATAATAAAAGACCACTAATTCATAAAAAAAAATTTACCAAGTTACAGTTTTCATTTAACTTTTAGTTTTAATTTTTTGAGGCAAGTTAATTATTTACCAAAGTATCTATATTATGAGATGAAAAAAGGTAGCAGTTAATCAATCTTTTCCTAAGAAGTAAAAACTTACCATACTATTCCTTGAGCTCCTGAGCCTATAGGTTTTAAATTCTGGTATCGTTTCAGGACTGTGAATGTAGAATCTCCAATCTCTACACTATAAAAATTGTTGTCACGCTTGCTTCTGCTCATGATGGCAAACAATTAATTTAATGGCTTCATCCAAAAATTCACCAAGTGTCTACAAAATGGAACAAAATGTGAAGTTAATCAAACAAACTTGTTCAACTTAAAATCTGAGACATTAGTCTCCACTTAGTGATATTAACACAGACTGCTAGGTCATGTTCAAAGAGGTACTTCATTAAAAAACACATTAAGAAAAAATATCATGGAGCCTTGGTTAGCATATGCCACACTTGTGCACGACTGATAAGTTTCTTTTAAAACAAACTTACTAGAATAAAGTTTCTCTAATGTAAACATCACTAGTATTAATGCATATATAACTTTAAGACTAACAAAGCAAACAATTATAATCAAACATGTTCTAAAAAGTACCTCCACAGTTTAAAACTTAAAATCAGTCCTTCTTGTTTATTAAAACAACTAAAACTTTTATTTTTGAGATGAATTTATAAACCTTCATTAAGAAATAATTAAGAGTCTGAGTTAATGCAGACTAGTAAACTGGTTAGCACACATCACCCCTGCCTAACAAATGAGGTGCTTTCCCTGGACAGACCCTCTACCCTACTACAGCATCTGAGTGTCCCGCATATGCTGAGTCTGAAATGACTGAAAGGATGAGATACAGGGTACAAAATGTGGTATCAAGAAGAAAGAGTGCGTATGTGTGTGAGTGTGTGTGTGTGTGTGTGTGTGTGTGTGTGTGTGAGAGAGAGAGAGAAGAAGAGAGAAAGGGAGAGAGAAAAAGAGAGGGAGAGAGAAAGGAGTGTGAGAAAGAGGGAGAGGAGGAGGGAGAAAGACTAAGTATATCAATATAAGATACAAAAAAGACCACAAACAACACAAAAAAACGCCACTCTGAAGTCTGGAACATCAAAATACCATCTAAATTCTGACTACAGTTCTCAAACTAAAAATCAAGGCGGTTGAATACTGGATACTAACAAATCCATCACTCCATCCTTACTACATGAAAGCAGTCTATTCCAAAAGGCTAAGGCAAGTGTTAGGTTTTGAGTGCACACCTGTAGTCTCAGCACTCGTGAGCACTTGAGCCCAGAAGATGAGCCCAGCTGGGACAATGTAGTAAGATTCCATCTCAAAACAAAACAAAACACACAAAAGACAGCTCTAACCTACCACTCCCCGCAACCCATCACAAAACCAGTTAGGCATAAAGAATTATTGGTTGTATGTGTAGTTGTAAGACAATGCTAACAACCACAAAAATCCTGATAGGACTTACAATGCAAAGAATTAATTCAACAAATGCTAGTGCCTACCATGGGCCAGACACCATGCTATGTCACAAAGTATGGTAAGGAGGTGAATTCCAGCAGAGTAGCGAGAAGTTACTCAAAGATGGGACCAAGCAGATGCCTTGACCAGGCCCCTGGTATACGGGGATCATTCTGCAGGTGTATGGGGGTAAGAGTGGAATACGACAACCAGAGAGGCTGCAATAATCTAAATGAAAGGAATGGAATCATGCAGCTCTAACAGGATTAAAAATAAATCAAAGGGGTGTTAATTAAATACAATAGAAACTGTTAAGGAATTAGACTTATAAAATTTAAAGAAAGTTGCAGAAAAACACCATCAAATTAGTTACTGGGCGGATTAGTTACTGGGAGGACTGGATGAAATGACAAGCTTTATAAACTCTGCCAAAATGGAGACGGGCATAATGAAGGGAGTTCTGACAGTGATGTAAACATTCAACTATACTCATAACATGATCAAATATGAGCATGGCCTTCCTAACCAATCTTCTACCTTAACTTGAATCTCCTCTTGCCTAGAAAACAGAGAAATAAGGGGAAACAGAAGTGGAAAGAGGAAGACAGGAAAGCGTTAGGGGTCAGTTCTTTCATTAAACATTACGCGCATTCATCGTGGAAACTGAGTCTGCGCAGGGCTCAGGGAGGTAGGGATGGCCTCTGGTACTCTGCAAGTACGATTGCTCACAGGCTGATCACAGAGCTGATGCTATTTTCACCTCCTGGAAGGTTAAACAAGGCCTCTGCTCCAGCTGTCCAACTGCCTGCAGAGGAGCTCCCTCAGCCTGCTGGGAGGACAGAACTCCCCTCTGGAATGTCAGGGTCAGGAGAGAAGGGAGGATGCACTGGTGCTGCACAGGAGCTGACTGCTCCAAGGCAGGTAACAAAACCTGCTGGAATCACAGAAAAAGTGGACTAAGTCCAGGAAAGTGCCCTAGGACAGATTTCTGCTAGAAGACTAACAGCAAGGATAGGCCTCTCTGTATTCTCAGAAAGGATGCCCCAGCAGGAGGTTGACCTACACTGTCCCCAAGACATCTCTGCCACAGCCATGGCAGGCAAGTGAACACCGAGAGTCACGGCTCCCCAGGCGCAGTGCAGCAGGCATCTCCGAGACTCAGCAGGAAGCCGCAGCCAGGGCACCCTGGCAGAAATCACATGCCTCGCCCAGAAAAACAACAAAAAAAGAATAGGAGGCAGGGAATGCTCGCTTCTACTCAGTGGTGCAGTACTGAGGACCAGCCTGACGCGGGACAAGCAGGCAATGATTAATAATAAACTGGCATTAAAAAAAAACTGAGAGTTTGTTCTAGACCTACATGGTTTGTAGTGAAGCCCACGCCGGCTTAGGGACAAATTAATCTTTGAGCCAACGGCCAGGGCCAAGGCCAGCAAACAGCCCGTGATGTTCTGGTGCCTCAAGGCAAGATAACATGGCAGCTGAGGACTCTGACTCGTGCAAATCCTGTCTAGTTCAGTAATCCAGGTAGTAGACAAACAGGTTACCAGTTAACCATGATCTGTTCCTGTGTGATTTCGCAAAAACACATCGCTCCTCACTTGCTGAACCTTGACCGTGTCGGCAGTTTGCCCGCACCGCCTCCTGCAGCCCAGCAGCAAGCACTTCCCCCAGTCAAACCGTACACCTAAAAAAGCCAAAGACCGAGCCTCATGGTCTTAGCTTGCTGTTGGGCTTTGACCACCCCGGTACTCCTTGTAACTAAAATAGAGGTTCTGTCTGTGTTTTATTCTGTCTTCATACCTCTGAGCAGGAGATCCAAGGTCCTAGGCCTGGACCCTGATAGTGCAGCATTCACTGCACATACCTGACTCAAGCACTGCGAACACAACAGAATCAGCACCTAACTCCTCAGCGTCTGCAGTTCATACAGAAAGAGACCTTACGCTCATTACTACCAGCCTGACTGTAACAAAAGCTGAGGTAAGGGCACTGAGGGCCTTCGCAGGCTGCGCTAGTCTGGATTCTGGAACAGACGGAGTCTCCTGACAAGATATTTAAGTAACATCTGAACACCGTGAGTTGACCAGGGAGAGAGAGGGAGCTTTCTAGGCAGAAAAATGGCATATGCGAAAGCCCTAAAAAATTCACCAGCATTAACTATACAATCTGACGAGTCATGATAAATGTACACATCTGGTAATTGCACCAAAATCCAAAATCACGATACAGAAAAATTTCCATCACCGCAAAATGTTCTCTGTAGATAAATCTCTGTCCCCCCACCCTGAACTGGGTAGTTGTTTCTTTTCTAGATCTACACATAAAGGAAATCACACACCATGTAATTTTTGTTAGGATTCTATCACTTGTCCCAATAGCCTTGAGATTTATCCACTCTGCATTCTTTTTTAATACTAAGCAGTACTCTACCTGTGATGCACTACTTAGACATCTGTGTAGTTTCCAGCTTATGGGTTACTGAGAATGATGGGTAAATACCTAGAAGTGGGATTGCTCAATCTTATGTTTATGAGACAGTGCCAGGTTGTCTTTCAAAGTGCTGGAATCATTTTTCATTTGCACCAGCAATGTATGAGTTGTAGCTGTCCACTTTCTGTTGACTGTCACTTAATTTTATAGTATATAGTGGCATTTCACTGTGGTTTACATTTGCATTTTCTAGTAAGTAATGAGGCTGGGCACTTGTCCATGGGCTTACACGTCATTCACATATCTTCTGTTTGTTGTTGTTGAATTAGTTATTCAATTTGTTTGCCCACTATAAACATACTATTTTTTCCACATTAATTTTGAATATATTTTAGATAAACATTCTTTAACAAATATTTTACAAGGATTTTCTCCCATTTGTGGCTAGCTTTCCATTTTCTTAATCGTGCTGTATTGGGTGATATACTATGTACCCCCAAGTCCTCATATACTTTTTTTTTTTTTTTTTGCGGCACCAGGGATTGAACTCACAACCTTGCACCTGCCAAACAGGTGCTCAAGCCACTGAGCCAAACTCCCAGCCCTGGTTTTTTGAGGCAGGGTCGCACTATGTAGCTCAGGCCAGGCTTGCACTCATGTTGTAGCCCAAGCTGGCCTCGAACTCACAATGCTCCACCTACCTCAGCCTCCCGAGTGCTGGGATTAAAGGCGTGCACTACCACGCCCAGCTTCCTCGTATACTTTTGATGGGGCTGAGTCTGGCACTTGTTATCATTTATTGTCTAGAGCTGGGACTGGTGATGTGAGTGCTGCACTTGCCCAGGGGTGGAGCTGACATACAGTGTAAAGGAGGCGGGTCTTCCTCTTGCTCCCTTCCACTCCTCTGCCCTCTCTCTCGTTCTCCCGAGAAACTGTAAGAATAAACCTTTCCTTCCCTAATTTTGGGTGTCAGGTATTTTGTCTCGGCAATGAGTGAAAAGTAACTAAGACACGTGCCTTTCTTCATTTTTTTGTTTTGAAATAACCTCAGACTTTTACAGAAGTTGCAAAAATTAGTAGAGTTCTGGGTACTCTTTGACCCAGGGACAGCATCTGACATTTCATACAGGTTGATCACTCTCAATATAGAAATCTGAAATCTAAGATTCCCAAAAGTTTCCAGCTATTTTAAATTTTCCAATTACAGATTCTCAATCTGTATAATAATTCTGTATTATTATTTTATATAAATTATATTTTATTATATTACAAAATTACCTGTATAATATTTTGTATAATAATAATCAACACAATATTTATCTGGCTCTATTTGGGTTTATCAGCAATGTCTATGATTTCTGATATATGCACCATGCAAAATTTTGTTCATCTTCTCCATGGGTACTTTTATTTTAGATGCTAAAATGAACATTTTAATTTAAAATTCCAATTGCTCCTTATTAGTACATAAATACAATTAAATTTTCTGTCATGATGTTGTAGTACTAAGCTTAGTTATTCATCTTAGCAGATTTTTGCTATTTTGGTGAGTTTTTTGAGCTTCTTGTATGTACCCAAGCAGTTTTATTTCTTCATTTCTAATTTGGGCACCTCTGAATTCCTTGTCTTGTCCCACTGCACTAGGTATAATTTCCAAACAATGCCAAACTGAAGTGCTAAGAGCAGAGCATCATTGTCTTGCTCCTGACCTTAGGAAAAAAGTTGATAATCCTTCATTTTTAAGCATGACATACACAACAGAATATCATATCCTAGTTCACTGAGAATTGTTTTTAATCATGGGTATTGACATCTGTCAAATGATTTTTTTCTCAATCTATTGAGATATTCATATAGTGTTTCATTCTTAGTTGGGTCATATGATGATATCAACTGATTTTCAAATGACTGCGTTCTTGGAATGAATCCGCAAGTAGGAAGAAAAGTAGTACCTTCTTATATACTGATTTTAGCAGGATACAATTCTATTTAAGGCTTTTTCACCTACTTTTCGGGGGACACTGGCCTCATAAAGTAAATTGGAAAGCGTCCCCTCTGCTTTTCTTTTATGAAAAATTTGTATACAACTACTATAATTTCATCCTTAAAAAGTCTCATAGAATACCTTAGTGAAGTGTTCTAGAATGAGTTTTTTTGAGGCAAGGATTTAATTACAAATTTAAATTCTTCCATAGACACAGAGTTCACTGTTAAGGTTATCTTTTCTTTTAAAGTAAAGTTGGGTAATTGTGTTTTTCAAGGACTCATTCCATCTAAGCTGTCCAACGTAACGTCCTATGAAATCTGTGGTCATGTCTCTTTCATTTCCATTACTATTGAGTCTTCTCTCCCCCTCACCAATTAATCTGGCCATTATCACTATTATTGATGTTTTAAAATAACATTTTAATCTCATTTTTATTCTTGTACACTTTCCTATTCCCTTAGTTTTCCTTCTTCCTTCTTTTTGCTTGCTTTGTGATTGTTCTTTTCTTGTTTCTTACAGTAGAAATTTCAGAGTACTGATTTGAGAGCTCCTTTTTTATAATATAAACACAATATTACAATTTACCCTTTCAGAACCACTTCATCTTCATTCTACAACTTTTTAAAAAATCACCGGATCATATTTAATAACAATAAAAACAAGTGCTTGCAGAAAGCTTCCATTATGTGGGATACTGTTGGAAGTGCTTTAGAAATACTATTAATCTTCGTAATAGTTGGCTAAGGGTTTTTCCACTTGCTTATGGCCAAAGGGTAATCTAGTCTGTTACTTCATCTTGGCTAGAAGGGTAAAGTCCCACACCCTCATTTTGTCTCATGGTACTTTACATTAAAATAGGCCCTACCTTACAAATGCCTACGTTTCCAGAGTTTGTAAAGGGTAAAGTGAGGACCTGAGTCCTCCACAAATACTGAGTCTAAATAAAACAAATCTGGAGGCAAAGAAGATATGGAGGAAAACAGAACATGTGTTTGAGACATTTGAGAGACATTCGCTGGCAACATCAAGTTGGTAACCAGATACAGAAATGAACCTCAGAGATCTAGGAGAAAGATATTTTGGGACTTGTCATTTGTGAAGCAATGAGGGAGAATAAAACTCCTCGAGAAGCGTAAGTGGTAAGACAAAAATACCTAAGATTTAGCTTTGTGAACATTCACAGTTAATGAGCAATTAGAGAAAGATTAGAAATAAGAGAAAAACTGGTATAGCTATTATTTAGAGAAGTGTAGCAAAGACAACAAGAAAATGATGGAACAACTCCCAAAACAAGGGCATTAAGGATTCTGCACTGGTGAGATTTATGGAACATGCCTTTGGTACAGTGTTTTACAGTCACAAAAGTAGCAAAAGTTTGTATAAGGAGGAAACAGTATAGAGTCTGATGACCCATTTTCCTACTTAGGAAGACTGCTTAGTGACTTAAAACAAAAAAAGGCCAGTTACAGAAGTTAGATGTGCCTCATTAAAGCATAAATGAAATGACAGGCATTATTATCCCATTTAATAGATGAGTAAACTGAGGCCTGGGGTTATTAATATAAAACTAAATGCCACAAGAATATGAAGATTTGGCTCTGGCTTTCAAATTCCTCCTCTTGGTACTTCTAAGGCAGGGATACTGCACTCATGTCAACATAGCTAAAGTACCATCCCCAAAACTCTCTTGCATCCAATGAATACATTTCCCTTTCATGAAAAATCATAAAAATCTGTCCAGATTATGATTTTCATAAAGCTTTTCTCAAACTAGTTGGAAATTAAATTCTTATTCAAAATTATCTTGCTGAATACGTACTTTCGCAGCTATGCTAATTCCATACCAGACCGTGGTCTGGGTGGGGGAGAGGGCTGTATCTCTGACATCTTAAGATTTCTAAAACACTCTGGCTCTTCAAAGAGTTAAAATTTAACAAATAACTGCTTTAAAAAGTCAAGTAAGAATGTACAGTTTTTAAAGTCACAAACTATTTAATAAATTGATTTATTTTCACCAGTTCTTTCCTTAATCGCTAGAAGAAAAATAGATTATAAATAGGTTTCTATGACTTGAGATTGACTTCTGTGATGTCTACACAGGAAACAAGTCTCATGGTCCATCCGGCAAGCCTGAACTGAGACAAAAACAAGCTAAGCTCAACAGTTACCAATGTAAGAGGCACTTAGGGTATAGCATGTATTCAGTGCTGCCACACAGCCAGCCCACAGATACTAGAAAATAATCCTGGCAATGCAGAAAGGTTCAGAATTCAAGACAACTTTAACCATCAAGTAATCCTGGCAAAAAGCTACTGGGGTAAACTCACAGCCTGCCTAGCTTTAGATATCATGATTCTAGGTCTACTGATTAATCTTCTCTGAGGCAGTTAAAATCATCTATTGTGCAACTAAAGATCACACTCACAAGTGAAATAAATCAGACTTGCATGCGTAAACATCATATTGCCTCCCTAGTTAAGAAACTGAAACAGTAAATAAGATCCAAAATCTACAACAAATATCGTGAAAGGAAAAGAAACTGATCAAAAGGAAAGAACAACTGGGGTCGGGGAAAGGAGAAAAGAAGAAAGGGAAAAGGAAAAAAATTTATATACATATAGATATATAATAGCTAAGATAATTATACTACTACTTTCTTTTAGTTCATTTAAAAGAACAGTTTGTGCTTATACTGTTTGATCAATTTTGCATGCCTATATCTTGTAGTCTGAGCAACTACTTCGAAAATAACAATATACAATATATTAACCGCTGTTAATTTCCTATTATCGTGATATGAAATTCTGTATCGTTTTTATTTTCTCTTTAAAATACAAAATAAAATAAAATAAAATAAAATAAAATAAAATAAAATAATCTATCACTTACTTGGACACAATGTGCCCAGATGTTTGTTAAAACATTACTGTGAGTGTTTCTATAAAGGTGCTTCTGGATGACTTTAACACTTAAATTGACAGACTGAGTCAAACGGGATGGACTCCATCACGTGGATGGGTCTCATCTAACCAGCTGAAGACCTGAACACAACACAGAGGCTGATTCTCCTGAAAGAAGAGGGAACTCCTGCGGCCTGACTACCTTGACCAGGGACACTCATTGGTCCTTCCCTGTCTCGGGGTTTTTCTTGGGTCTCAACCTGCTGGTTCTGGTCTGGAGCTGTACTACTGAATCTCTTCGTTCCTGAGCCTCTGGACTCAGACTGGAACTATCCCATCAGCAATCCTGGGGCTCCAGCTTGCCAAATGCAGGCCTGGGCTCGTCTGTCTCCAAGATCACATAAGCCACTTCCTTACAATAAATCTCTAGGCTCCTAGCTATCTAAAATGATACTTTTTTAATCCACTCTCTTGGCCCATCCTGCTTCATTTTCTTCACAGCACTTGTCACTACTGACTTCGACTTCAGGCTTATTACCTGCTTCACTAAAACGTAAGTACCACCAAAGCATGAATTTTACACTGTTCGTGAAACTAGCAGTCTCAAAGAGTACCTGGCAAAGAAGCATTCAAAAAGACCGTGAATGTATGAATCAAAGTTATAGTGAGCCAACTGTAAGTTTCAGATTCCACTGTGAACTACCTGTCACTCTCCTCCTCTCCAGAGTAACCTACAGGAAAGAAAGAGCAGGACTAACCTTCATTACTGCTGGTCATGCAGTCTCCATTCCAGGCCACTTAATATGCCCTAGCCTGAGGCCAGAAGTCTGCCCTGATCTGCTAAGTTATGGCCAACATGGCAGAACTGCAGGCAACATGACCCATTCGTGCTAAGAACTACGGCTGCTTCCTCAGCAGGCAGGTAATAACCCTTAGGAAACAGCTCTGCAGAGTGGGCCTAATGTCGTCTGACTACTTCTAGAATACACTTAGAGTTTCTTGGCCTCACACCTAAACCAAATTGCTGTTTCACTCTTAAGTATAAGCTGACACTTAACATCATTCCTTAACAAGCTTTCAATAGGCCTCCAGATCACATCTCATCTAATCCAATTCTGTGTAGTTTTCAATTATATTTCAACAATAGGGTGCATCCTATGGTCATCCTCTCTTCATCTTTTCCAAAATGTAAGTTAGGGCGAACTAGCCATTTCCTCTCTCTCAACATGTGCTTTTCTTCTCTCCCTAAGACTGATCTGGATGGTGTGAAGGCAGCACCAATTCTGGGCTGTGTGGCTCAATCCTCTACAGCAAAGCAAGATGACCAGCCAGCTCTTGGGCTCTAAGTGAGGCTATCTGAGCATAATTCGGTCACTGCTGTCACTGAGAAAGCAGAACCTTACTTCCACTCTTTAAGAAACCAGAAACCCAAACTAAGAACACCAGGATTCTATTCCTATTCTTGCCTAGGGCATATTATTTTTAAATTTGTGAGGCCTGATTTTTTTTAGTTCTTTGTATGTTCCTGATAGCAATCCTGTGTCTGAGGAACAGGTGGCAAACATTTTCCCCCCACTTTGTGCATTGTCTCTTCACTCTGTTGGTAGTTTCTCTTGCTGTGCAAAAGCTTTTCAATTGGATGAGATCCCAGTTACTGATTCTTTGTGATACTCCTGTATGATGGGGGTTTTGTTCACAAAGTCTTTGCCTACACCAATGTCAAGAGTTTCACCTATTCTATCTTCCAGCAGATTTAATGTTTTCATTTTAATATTTAGATATCTGACCCATTCTGAGTTTAGTTTAGTCCATAGTGAAAAATATAGGTCCAATTTTAGTCTCTGGCATGTGCAGAGCCGGTTTTTCCAGCACCATGTATTAAAGAGGCTTTCTTCCAGTGAATGTGTTTAGCACATTTGTCAAAGATAAGGTGGCTTAGTATGTCTGGAGCTGCTTCTGCATCTTGTACTTTGTTCCACTGCTCTTTGGGTCTGTTTGTTTTGTTTTTTGCCAGTACTACAGCTTTTTTTTTTTTTTTAATATAGTAGCTTTATAGTATAATTTCAAGTCAAGGATTGTGCTGTCCCCTATCTTGCTTTTGTTGCCCAGGATTGCCTTTGCTATTCTAGGTCTCTTCTGGTTCCAGATGAATTTTAGGATTGCTTTCTCTAATTTGGTAAGATACACTATTTCAATTTTAATTGGGATTGCACTGAATCTGTATAACAGTTTTGTAAGTATGGCCCTTTTCACTATGTTGGGTCTTCCTACCCAAGAGCACGGGACACCTCTCCATTTTCTAATACTCTCTTCAATCTCCTTTTTCAGAGTACTGTAGTTTTCAATGTAGAGGTCTTCTATATCCTTTATTAGATTGATTCCTAAGTGTTGCAGTTTTTTGGATGCTATTGTGAAAGGTGTTGTTTCCTTGATTTCTCTCAGTGCGTTTGTTATTCCTGTACAGAAAGGTTATTGATTTTTGAGTGCTTACTTTGTATCCAGCTATGCTACTGAATTTGCTTATTAAATCCAGCAGTTTTTTAGTGGAATTTTCTATGAAGAGCATCATATCACCTGCAAATAACAGTAGTTTAAATTTTTCCTTGCCTAGTTTTATTCCTTTTATTTCTTTCTCTTGTCTTATTGCTCTGGCTAAAGTTTCTAGGACTATGCTGAATGAGTGGAGACAGTTTACAACCTTGTCTTGTTCCTGATTTTAGAGAGACAGTTTTCAGTTTTTGTCCATTTAGTATGATGTTGGCTGTTGGTCTGCCAGAGATGTCTTTTACCAGATTGAGATAGACCATCTATTCCAATTTTCTGTATGGTTTTTTAAATGAATGGGTGCTAGACTTTGTCAGAAGTTTTTTCTGCATCTATTGAGATGATCATTTGAATTTTGTCGTTGGCTCTGTTAATATTGCACATTACATTTATTGACTTACGTAGGTTGAACCACTCCTGCATTCCTGGGATGAATCCCACTTGATCATGGTGGGATGATTTGTTGCATTCTGTTTGCCAGTACTTTACTGAGAATTTTTTATCTATGTTCACTAGGGAAACTGGCCTGTAATACTCTTTCTTACCTGGGTCCTTCTCCAGTTTTGGTATCAGGGCAGTGCTCGCTTCCAGGAATGAATCTGGGAATACTGCTTCCCTTTCAATCTCATTCAAGAGTTTGAGAAGTAGTGGTGTTAGGTCTTCTCTAAATTTCTTGTTGAATTCAGCAGTGAATCGGTCAAGGCCAGGGCTTTTCTTTGTTGACAGGTTTTTAATTACATCTTTGATTTCATGGATTGACATTATTTAGGATTTTTATATCTTCTTAATTTGTCTTTGGTAATTCATATGTATCTAGGAATCTGTCCATTTCTTCTGCATTTTCCATCTAATTAGAATACAAGTTTTCAAAGTAGGTATAGATCATCTTTGGGATTTCTGCAGGGTTTGTTGTGATTTCACCCTTTTCATTCCTAATTGTGTGGATTTGAGTCTTTTCTGTTTTTGATAAAGCTGGCTAAGGGTCTGTCAATTTTATTTAATCTTTCAGAGAACCAACTCTTTGATTCATTGATTCTTTGTATTGGTTTTTTAGTCTCCAATGTGTTAATTTCTGCTCTGAGCTTTATAATTTCCTCCCCTGTACAAGTTTTTGGTTTAGCCTGTTCTTCTTTATCTAGAAGTTTGAGGTTCACCATTAAATTGCTTATATGTGCTTGCTCTGTCTTTCTGATATGGGTATTTACTGCTATAAATTCCCCTCTTACGACTGCTTTCATTGTGTCCATAAGTACTGGTATGTTTTACTGTCATTATCATTCAACTGTAAAAACTGTCTTTAATTTCTTCTCTAATTTCATCTGAATCACAGGTTGTTCAGGAGGGTACTATTTAATTTCCATGTATTTATGAACTTCTTGTGCTTTCTTTCGCCATGAATTTCCAATTTCATTGCACTGTGGTCTAATAATATGCATGGGATAATTTCAATTCCTTTGCATTTACTTACATATGTTCTATGAGCTAGTATGATGTCTATTTCATAGAGTATTCCATGTGCAGTTAAGAAGAATATGTATTTTGATGTTGTGGGGTGGAACACTCTATAGACATCTACTAAGTCAATTTGTTCAAAAGTTTGGTTCAGTTCTAATATTTCATTGTTGATTTTTGTCTAGTTGATCTGTCTTTTTGTAACAGTGGGGTATTGAGATCCCCCAGTACAATTGTGTTAGGGCTTAAATTTTCATGACTATATCTGCTTTATATAGTTAGGTGCACTGGTATTTGTTGCATATATATATATATATATACATATATACATACATATATGTGTGTGTGTATATATATATATATGTATATGTTTTTGTTTTTTTGTCTTTTTTTTTTTTTTTTTTTGGCGGCACCGGGGATTGAACTCACAACCTTGCGCCTGTTGGACAGGCACTCAAGTCACCGAGCCAAACTCCTGGCCCTGGTTTTTTGAGGCAGGGTCATACTGTGTAGCTCAAGCTGGCCTTGCGCTCACGTTGCAGCCCAAGCGGGCCTCGAACTCACAGCGCTCCTCCTACCTCAGCCTCCCAAGTGCTGGGTTTAAAGGCATGCGCCACCACCCCCGGCTGTTGCATATATATTTATGATTGCTATCTCCTGCTCTTGGATTGGTCCCTTTACAAGGATGTACTGACCTTCTTTATCTCTCTTAATTAGTCTTGGCTTGAAGTTCACTTTGTCTGCAAATAGAATAGCTACCCCTGCTTTTTTCTGGATTCCTACTGCATGGAATATTGTTTTCCATCCTTTGACTTTCAGTCTATGAATGTTTTTTTGAATTAAATGTGTTTCTTGTATGCAGCATATTGTTGGATCTTGCTTCTTGATCCATTCGGCCAGTCTATCTTCGGATTGGTGAACTGAGAACATTAACACTGATGATTATAACTGATGTGGAGTGAGGTATCCTTGTCCTATTATTTTCCTGTTATAGGTGTTCCCTCTCTTTTGTTCCCCGTTTAATTCCTTCTATTGGGGTTCATGGAGTGGCATATTATATTTAAAAGAAAATTATTTTACAATATCATCACAAGGATCACACACAGAACACAGATGACGGTAAGAGCCTGAGCTATCTTTAAAAGTGAGAGCAAGTGCTAGAAAAGCCCTCTAGAAAGAGGACTGATGAGTAAGTTCTCAGTAAATTCCCCCATGTTTGCCCCCTTTGGGGGCTTTTACATTGATTCCCACTGCAACCACAAACCTACAGGGGCAGATTACTTTATTCTTTCCTACTCCAGTTCAAAAAAAGCCTCCCCCCATCAAGATGTGAAATAGATCTTCTCAAAAGTGATGCTACTAAAGGACCAAACAATCAGATGGTTGGAGGTGTCTGGGGTTGCTTCTGTGTCTTCTGTCCTATTCCATCAGTCAATGAATCTATCTCTGGGCAAGTACCATGCTGTTTTGTACCCATGGTTTTGAAATACAGAATTATTGTGATGCCTCCTGTTTTGCTCAGGATTGCTTTCATTATTTTGAGTATTTTCTAGTTTAATATGAATTTCAAGAGGTTTTCTAGCTCTGTGAAAAATGCTCTCAGTATTTTAATAGGAACTACATTGAATCCATCAACCTCATTTGGTAACTTTAACCATATTAATTCTGCCAATCCAAGAACAAGAGATGCCCCACTCTAACCCAGAAGTAAACGCAGGGCCTCTACAATGATCTATATCCTGAGACCTTTTAAAAGTATTTTTGAGGCAGTGAGTCCTTAAGTCGACTAGGCTGGGCTTGAACTTGAGATTCTCCTGCCTCAGCTTCCCAGAGTACTGAAATTACAGACATGTGCCACCACACCTGGCTTATCTTCTCATTTCTAATGTTCACTCCACTTTTTTTCTTTAGAGCTCTGTAATTTTTGTTAAAGGGCTTTCACCTCTTCAGTTGGACTGACTGCTAGGTATTTGATTTTTTTTAAGTTGTTATGAATGGATTTTTCTGATGTCTTTCTTTGGGCTCATTATGGATGTACATGTACACTACTGATATTTGTGTGCTGATTTTGTATCCTGCCACTCTGCTGAACTTATCAGACTTAAAAGTCTTCTAGTAGTCTTTTTTTTTTTTTTTTTGGCAGGGGGATGTCCTATATAAAGAATCACATCATCTGCAAATATAAATGATCTGACTTCTTCCTTCCCTACTCATATCCCTTTTTTTCCTTCTCTCACTTCACTGCTCTCACTAAAGTTCAAGCATATTGAGCAGAGTGGTGAGAGCAGACAAGCTTGTCTCACTCCTGATTTTAGAGAAAACACGTCTAGGTTTCCCCCAGGATGATGTTGGCTATGAGTTTGTCATATACTGCTTAATCAGATTTAAGTAAGCTCCTTTTCTATTTTCATCGGTTTTTTTTTTTTTATGAAGATGTGTTCTATTTTGGAACGGTTAACCATGGACAAAAGGTGAAGTTCCATGAACTCCTGTAATACCAAACCAAAAATAAACTATAAGTAAGTATTGAGACTTCAGAAACTTTTTAAAACAAAGTGAAGTAAAACCAGCAGGCAGAAGAAACATTTCAGAATTCTCTACTTAGCTACCATCTCTAAAGCTGAGTGAATGTACAGATAACTGTATACTTTCCTTTTGCCTTTTAACCTAGCTTGGTGACTCTCCAATTTTAATATGCATAAGAATTAATGTTCAGGAATGTGTACACCAAAGATTTATATTGACTTTTATGAACCAGGGAATTTATAAGGGTGATTTTGATTATACATTATCTTTAAGCCTCTAACTGTAGAAACACAGGTTTCCAGCATTCCTAACAATTCAAAAAACTAGCATAGTCAAATTGTGCCCTCCAATTCCTTAAAGGATAAATACAGTAATATTTTTGGAGTACAGCTCTATTTAAACTAGAACCACACTAAATGTAAGATGTTCACCCTATATATTCTACTCTGTAAGGGCATGTGCTCTCTGGGATGGGAGAATTATCTATACTTTTTTAAACTGTTGTTTTGTCTACGAGAGGCACACATCTGAAAGTTTAAAAGTTAAATTCTTGTAAAATGAAATGTCACTACCATAAATATTAAAATAACAAAGCTTTCAGAAGAGGTGAGAATCCGAAAAGTATTAGCTTATCTAAGGTCTTTCTAGACAATGCCCCTCTAAATTTGAGATTCTCCCATTGCCTCCATTTTCTGTATTACTATCTCACAAGGAAGAGACTAGGGTCCTACTCCCACAGAGCCTGTAGGAAGCACAGGGTAAATCTCATAAGTGTCTACATAATTAGCACATTTCTTTCTTTTGTTTTGAGACACGGTCTTGCTATGTAGTTCAGGCTGACCTTGAACAAAGCCAGGGTGGCTTCAAACTCACAACAATCCTCGTGACCCTGTCCCCTGCGTCCTGGGATTACAGGTGTGAGCCACCACACCCAGTTTGCACATTTCTTTCACTGCCCGTGAATACACAAAGTATTACAGCCAAGAGATAACTTGGTGCTCTGGTTATCACAGGTTCCTTCTACTAAGTACTGGACCATATCTAGCTTGCCCTATCTTGTAGGGAGAACCTGGCCCCCACCCACAAAGAGAGGAAAACAGCCTGGTTTGTACTTCTGCAGTGCAGTTTTACAAGATCTACTTGTAAAATAAAGTTAACTCCTAACTGTACTTAGTTGACTAGGTTTATTATACTCCATTACAAAACAATGTTTAGCAAGTGTCCCTTCACAGTTTTGTTTGAGGAGGATGGCTTTGACTAAGCCACATGAAATCACTGAGTCTCAGAACTCACTGCCAAGACTTTACTCAGGCAGTCATACTATTTGTATAAAGATCTCAGAACTTTGAAGCGGCATTTTCAGGGGCAAAGTAAAGACGTTTTTGGCTTTTTAAAAAACAGTAACAGTACTTTTAGTAATAGAGTATCATAACATGTGTATGTTAGCACCATAACAATTTAGTTAACTGGTGTCTAAATGTTTAAAATCACTTTGTAATCAAAATGCAAAAATCTCAAAATACTAGGAAACGGAATCTAGGCTGCACAACTGTATCTAGATTATTAACATCAGCGGTTAAAAAGCAACGTCAAATTCTCTCAATGACGTTCAATGAATAATTGTAAGAACATACATTTTTCTGAGGTATTTAAAAGGTATTTTAATTATAAATTTAACAAAAATTCATATTCATAAATTTCTATAAAACTTGTTCAAGTTTTTACACCAAAACGAATGTTCAGTTTTAAAGGACCTTTTGTACTACGTACAAAGCGGGGTTAACTCTTCGCCCTACCCAAAAACAGAAAGCAAACAAACAAAAAAACTGGTTACACAAAATAACCCATTTCTGCAGTTTAGAATGAAATGCCTGATACTTCCTAATAGTAACTTTTGCCAAGTATCTTACTAATTTGATTCTCAAGTCTCATAAAATTTTTTGTGTTTGTTTTTTGGTACCGGGGATCGAACTCACAACCTCGCACCTGCCAGGCAGGTGCATAGGCCACTGAGCTAAATTCCCGGCAAGTCTCATAAAACGTTGATCACAATCAACCATCCAGAGACACTTCTTAAAACCACCAATCAAGAATAGTAAATAAGAGCCGGGCATGGTGGCGCACGCCTTTAATCCCAGCACTCGGGAGGCTGAGGTAGGAGGAGCGTTGTGAGTTCGAGGCCAGCTTGGGCTACAGCCCGAGCACAAGGCTGGCCTGAGCTACACAGTGCGACCCTGCCTCGAAAAACAAGGCCTGGGAGTTTGGCTCAGCGGCTTACGTGCCTGTCAGGCAGGCGCGAGGTTGTGAGTTCAATCCCCAGTACCGCAAAAAAAAAAAAAAAGAAAAAAAAAGAAAAAAACAATAGTAAATAAGAAATGTCCCAGATGCATCTTATAATTTTACTCATAATAGTTAATTCCACATATAATTACCACTAGTTTATCTTGCCAGCAATATAATTATTATCAGAATCTTAAAAAGTGCTATGTAGGTGTTAGAAGAAAATGATTCGATGACAAACAGCTTTCTGTAATTAAGTGTGCTTGCTCCTAGCAGGCGGAAAAAAAATCACCAAATTTCAGAGTAAATTACACTATGTTTCAGAATGTGAAAGCTCAGCAAGATGGGGAGAAAAACAGCAATTCCATTTGACTGTGATAACCAGATACAACAAATCTAAGTTGAAGACTTGCAAGATTAGTACAAAATGCAATTTTCCAGCTACAAACCTATTATCAATCATTTAGAAAGAGCTTCAATTTTATGCTCTATCTCATTTTCAACTTTCCCTTCATAGGGTAAGGCCTACAGCTTAGGCCATCACAATCTTCTATTTTTTTAACTAGTGACAAAGGTTAGAAATTTCAAAACACACTGTTTTTTTTTTTAATACATAAACCTGCACCAGATATTAAGTATTTGTTCTTTAATTTTTTTTCTGAGGTCTGATCTTGTTACTTTATTCATGTATTTATTTATTTGTTTATTCCAGAGGCAGAGCCATGCCATGCAGCCCCGGCTGGCCTCAAACGCATGATGATCCTCCGGTCTCCTGTCTCTGATGCCTCAGCACTGAGAGGACAGATGTGTGCCACCACATCTAACAAAAAAAAAAAATTTCTCATTTTTGAGTGGACTCTGACTGAGAAGTAGAAACTCTCTGAGGAAGTCTACATTTCTTGGCAGTCTATTCCTGACAATTTTACTTTCTTCACTCATTTGGAAAAAAGCTTAGCATATTCTTCCTAGTAGGCTCCTTCAGAGCCATACAGTGGTGGTTGTGTCGTAAAACACAAGCTAAATCTTGGGTGCTTTGGTGCTTGTTTATTGAGAGCTGTCTGACAATATACTGGGGAACAGCACCTTCTCCACAAAGACCGGAACATTTACAGATCTGCTAGTTCACAGACCCCAGAGGCTGACAAGGCACATTAGCATCAGTCTGGAAATATCTACCCCTTCTCTCTTTTTTTACACACTAAGTTGAGAATGCTCAGAATAGAATCTACGTGTAACTCTGAATAGATTTATGCTTTCCCTGTCCATTTCTCTGTGTCCTCTAACAGGAATGCCCCTTAGCAGCAGGCATACCTGCTATTCCTGTGTCAAGATACCTGCTTCACGGGTGTCAAACTGCCTTGTTTGCCATTCCCACACCAACAGGGACACATATCCCTTCCATTCTTCACTCAGGGAATCAGCAGCAATTGTGGTCATAAGCTTCTCATCAAATTGTAAAGTCTTGCGTTCACTGTTTAGTTTAATGAGTTTCTGATAGCCAGTGGCTGTGAAGGAGACATTCAGCTTCATCTTCACGCAGCAGATTGCCTACTAGGTGTCACAAAAAAGAGGTTCTGCTCTGATTCTTTATCCCACTCCAAAGGAGATTTAAAACTTTCAGGAATAAATTAACTCCATCTGGGAAAAGCTCACGACATTGGTTATGGCTTGGATCTAGATGCGCCCCCTCCAAGACTCATGCCATCTTAGGTGATTGTCAGAGGTGGTTGGATCTAAAGTGTGTGATGCTGGAATTGATTCATAGTGCGATGCTAGAATTAAGGGTGTTCCACCCTGGGTGAGAGTGGTACCCAGCCTGGGGCAGAGAGCCTGGACAGAATATCAATTACAGAAAGAGGGCTGCTGTTGTTACTTGTTGCTTGCTGCTTTTGCTGCCTTCGGTCTGCCATGAACTGTTCCTCCTTTGTGATGCCCCCTGCCATGACACTCTGTCTAAGAGTGAGCCATCTATGAACTGAAGCCTTTACAAATTGTGAGCTACAAAAAGCCTTTTCTCCTTTTCCTTTGCGTGTCAGGTATTTTGTCTCAGGCAATGAGAAAAATAACTAAAGTAACATCGTTTAAAGACAATTTAAAAATAACAGGAGTGTCCAACAGAAATGATAAAATGGCATGCGGTTTCTTGGTTTGAAATCACAAATGTCAATGGTGCCAATTAAGTGTTAAGTGTCTCAATCTGTACTGTGAAACTGTGAAAGATACATTTTGTTCTGTCCCTAATTCCTGGCATAAAACTCCTAAAGCGGGCAGAGTGTTTTTGCTCGTTAGTAAGCTAATAGTGGGTAGGGGGTCATAGATAACCTCTGGATGACAACTGCCAGGTGGAACCATCCAGTGATTAAATGGTTCAAACTGTGTAAGGAGGGGATAGAATTGAAAGAGTCGAGCAAAGTGCTGGGAAACTGATGTCCAATGATTTAATCAATTCTGCTTATGGAATAAAGTTTCCAGAAAAAAGCCAAAAGGGCTGAATTCTGGGGGCTTGCAGATGTCTGAAACGCAAGCTTCTAGAGGCAGTGTGCCTGCAAAGAGCAGAAATGCTCCACACTGACACCACCCACCCCACCCCGCCTTATCAGTCTCTTCCACTGGACTGTTGCCTGTGTTCTGTATTCTCTGTAAATCCCTTTGTAAGAATAAACATAAGTAAAGTTTTTATCTGAATTCTGTAAGCCATTCTAAAAAACTAACTGATCTCATCATTGACCTATGGGATCTGAGGCTATCTGAGGCAGACAGTGTAAGAGCTAAACTGAATTAAAGGATACCAAGTTAGTTTCCACTGGAGACTCTGTAGATTTGGCCACTGGTAATGAGGAATCCTCATATACTCTGATGACTAGAGTCCACGGAATCACTATGTGTTGTAAGAGTGTAATAGGAGAAACTTTCTTCCCTTTATGTCCTCCTCCTATATACTATCAATTTTAAATTACAACACAGTAAAGTACTTTGAAGGAAAAAGATCAGTGATGGCAAACCTTTTAGAGCTTTCAATAATACAAACATCACACTATGTTCACCATCACTGAAAAAGATCCTTGAACCACAATGTTAAATAACTTAATGCAACAAGTGATGAAGAAAGTGGCACACTGGAACCACTCAGTATTAAGATCAAGTGGTCCTAACAGCATTCAAAGGCTTCGACCTGTTCACACCCCTGTGTAGTAACTATGATGACATTCCTGATGATTAAGGAACTACACAACCAGTATACTGAAACTCAGAGCATAGCTAATACCTTGAAGCTAGTAAGAATTATTTTTAAAGTGTTAATATATTGGGGAGATTTTTTTTAAAATCACATCTAAAATACTCCTACATAATCACTGGAAAGAAACATACTGCCAAAAAGCCAAGATTACTCGAACCCTTGACAGTGTTCCTGAGTCCTATGGAGAGCACCCCAAGTTCCCCACACAGTGAGCTGCTCATTGAACTTCTGTGCCTCTCCCAAGTTTCTCTGCCAGCTGCTGAACCCTTGCAAACACCTCTTCTCTGATTACTTCTACTTCTCACTCTTAAATGTATCAAAGAGGATCTAATCACTTTATATTGCTTAGTAAATTTGGAGCTTCAATTATCTCTCAATTGTGCTTCCTTAGCCCCTCTCCTATATGTCACAGTCTACTGATCATCTCAGTGAGATGTTCCAATAGTACTCAAATTTGAAATACTTTGAAAATCCAACTTTTCTTCCCTTCAAAACTAACCTACTTTTCCTTCCATGTCTCTTTCTTCTATGGGAAACGTCATTCTTCCAGTAATGCAGGCTGGAAAACTCCCAGGAAACTTCTGGTCTGTACTCCCTTTGTGTCTCTCTCATTTTAGGACTGGGCCTCACTTTGAGTTATTCTCACTGTGCATTTTAAGGCCACAGGCCTTTAACAACTCTTTTTCCCATTCTTCCTCTCTGTTTAACTTCTTCATGCCCTCACTTCATATTCCACAATCCATCTGTTAGGCCACCATCACATCAGTATCTTGGGCCCAACTAGGTGTCTCCTCCTTTGGAGCCTATACTAGACTGCTGAACGAAACAAACTCAATGGTGCACATTGTGCTGCTTTTTGGATTCAAGGCCTCCAATCTAAGCCAGGTAAAACATCTTACATTTCCTATCTGATATCTTCTTTAATTTCTACAGTATTTATTTCAAAGCGTCACCCTATTCCTTAAATCTGCAATTCATTTTATTTGTAGGTAACTGTGATCGCTGTCCAGAGAAAATAAAAATCAGGAAGTATCTCTGTTTCCATAAACTTTTTTTTTCTTTTTCTTTTTTTTTTTTGAGACAGGTTTTTACTGTGTGACCCATGCTGGCCTTTAAACTCACTATGTATCTTAGGCTGGCCTTCAGCTCACAATCTTTCTGCCTCAGCCTGCTGAGTGCTGCGACAAAAGGGGTGCAGGGCCAGGAACTTAGCTCAGTGACATAAGCGACTCCCTGGCAAGCGTGAGGTTGTGAGTTCAATCCCTGGTACCAATAAATGGATGAATGAATGAATGGGGTACACCACCAGACCTAGCATGACATACTTTATTCTTTTTTTTTTTTTTTTTTTTTTTTTTTTTTTTTTTTTTTTTTTTTTTTTTTTTTTTTTTTTGTGGTACTGGGGACCGAACTCACAACCTCACGCTTGCCAGGCAGGCGCTTAAGCCACTGAGCCAAACTCACAGCCCTAATTTTTTTTTGTGTGTGTGGTATCAGGGATCGAACTCACAACCTCGTGCTTGCCAGGCAGATGCTTAAGCCACTGAGCCAAACTCCTGGTGACACACTTTATTCTTCACCATCACAATGCAACAGTGATCTGAATAACTCTCCAGATCCTGTGCAACTGATCATTCTTTCTCCCACTTTAAAAAACAAAACAAAACAAAACAAAGCATATACACATAAAAATTCAACTTTATTGCCATCACAACCTTGGCCACAGGGCCCCCTCCCCCTTCCCTTACAGCAAAACTGGTTATGCAGAGCTTGTATTTGCTACTTTGATCTCTGTTATGGCTTGTATCTAGATGTCCCCTCAAAGCCTCAAGTGGTCATAGGTGGGGTTTTTCAGAGGTGGCTGGATCAGGAGTGAGAGACGCTGGGGTCACTAAATCAGTCTATTGATTGGTTTCTCCATAGTTCTGGTTAGGACTAAGAGTGCCCAACCCCGCGTGTGAGTGTTATCTGCCCACAGGCAGGCAGCCTGGATAAAATTTAAGGGACAGAAACAGAGTTGCTGCAGTCACTTGCTGCTTCCTCCTTTCAGCCTGCCCTGCCTTGCCCAAGAACTGTTTCTCCTTTGTGATACCCCCTCCCATGCTAACCTGCGTTAGAGCCAGCCGCCTATAGACTGAAACCTCTACAAACCATGAGCCAAAATAAACCTTCCCTCCTTTAAGTCTGGATGTAGACATTTTGTCTCAACAATGAGAAAAACAACTAAGACAATTTCTTTGCCTTCCCCACAATAACTAATCCTGATTCACCAAGCTGAATAAACCCATTAGTGAAGGTCATCATCCAGCCCCTTGCAGCAATACTCAACAGAACTTTACTCTTCATGCAGCTCAGCAGTATCTGATTGATGCTGTCAGCGACATTCTCTTGCCTGAAACACACTCTTTCCTTGGGTTCCTAAAAACACTATGTTCTACTGATTTTTATTACTCCTTTCTGTCCTTCCCAGTCTCCCTTGTAGGCTCTTCCCCCCACCCCCACCATCCCTCAAACAGGATTCCTGAGAGGGCTGGCCCTCTTCTTTTGTTACACACTCCCAGGGTAATTTCACCCAACCTCATGGTTTCAGTTATCACACAGAACTGAACAAGTGCAAGTATTTATTTGTGTGCTACTGAATTCTTTCTCTAGATACATACTAAATCCAATGCATTATTCCCTTGGATGTCTCAAAGCTAACTCAAACTACACAATACAAAAATCCTTCATATTCATCAATTTGCACTAAATTTGCTTCCTGCTTTTCCTGTCCTTTTCCATCTCAGGAACTGCTGCTACGAACATCCAAACAGTTACTCCAGCAAAAAACAGACATTAGCCTTGACTCCTCATTCCACCACATCCAACCTACCAGGCGATTTTGGAACGTCAAGCTTCATCAGCCACAAATCTGTTCTCTTCTTGTTCACCACCCTAATTCAGGTCAACATTATCTATCACCTGGGTTACTGTATTCGCCTAAAGGGGTTCCCTGCCTCTAACTCTCCTTTTCCCAATTCTTCATTTTGCAGCCAGAATGATCTTCCAAAGTTTGTTCATTCTAAGAAATCAGCCCAGCCCGTAACTCACTTCCCTCCCTTTACTACGAGAGGTAGACTCAGAAGCAGTTACATTTCTGCTATATGCCTCCCTCCTTCAACCACAGCTGATTAGAACAAGGGTAGACAAGCTACTTAAGAAGCCAATCGGACTGTCTTCAGGGGATTTGGAAGTATCACTGAAACCCAGACTGTGGGTTGGCTTTGTTGTTAGAGAAGCAGAAAATCCAGCACACACTGAACAGTGAAGCAGACACAACAGAGAAAAGTAAAGGCATAATGACATGTGGTATAGGAAAGCCTGGGAGTTCCTGACGCTAACCGATTACCATGGCTAATTCCAAAACTGTCTGATCCAACTGTACTTCCTACCGCTGCATATTCAGAGCTTCCCCAGATCACTGCGTGCTTTTCCTTAAGTTTACTAATCCTTCTAAGATTAAATGTGATTCTGAATCTCCCTTGCTTAAAATTCTATCACGGTTCCTTCTGCCCAAATCTGTATTAGGAATTCTAGGGCTTTGGATGATCTGTCCCTGGCCTTTCCTTTAACTAGATCCTCCCCGCCGTCCAATTCCATGAATTCCAGTCACAATGAAGTGTTTCCAGTGTACTCCACTCTCTCCTTCAAGCCAGCACAGGCTGGTTTGGTTTTGTCTTGCTCCATCTGCACCCCACTTCCGTGACCACTTTCTCTAGCGACCTCAACATCTGGGAAGCTCCAGGTTGAGCAGCCAGTGCACCCACTTCCAGGGCGTACCTGACTTCTCTCCAGTTCTCAGTCTCATCACCCTACACTAAAAACCCTGCAAGGGCATATAGCACATGTTTTCTTCAAAGCTCAGATCCCAGAATTAACATTTTTTAATAAACCAGTGTGGATTTTACTTGAATGTACTGGCAAATTCCCTTTTCTATTTTCTCATAGATACTCCCTAGTTCAAATTCATTTCTTCTCTGAATTATTTCAAAGATTTCTTAACAATTCTTTCCTCTGCTCAAAAACTGACTGTAACAAAAGCCACCCAACTATTTTTTAAAACCTCTTGAACAGGTCAAACTTTTCTTTCTTCATACTTCTGTTCTCCTTATATGAAGTACCCTTCTCTACCATTTCCAAGTGTTGTCACCTAAGGTTAGGAAACGATACTTTTCATTGAATTTCATTCATACTCCTCAGGACAGTTAGTTGTCTTTCAGACTGTACTAAATGTTATCCTACTGATCTAACTAAATTTTTTTGTCAACCAAGAAATATCAAGTTTCTTAGCTATACAAAGTCATTCAATATAAATGAAGCAATAAAGTTATTAATGTTCACAATATTTTTCATATCACGTACATTTACACATAATAAAACTGCACTTGCACACTTTTCATATTTAGAATGCTTTCATTACCAACGATCGGTGCTGTGTGCTGTTTAATAACATCCTTAAAAACAATTAACTTGAAACTTCTATTGTCTTAATTTTAAGGGTACACAGACAACCAGGGTATCTCAATCAATACTGAAGTTTTCTTTGTCAGCTTGATGCTTCAGATAGTTCTTGGTCTAATACTTTCCAAACATTCAGTTAAATTTCAGGAAACAGTCAAGTAACATTTGATGATTATGTAGCAGGAAGCATTCAAGTAAGGAAGGATTTATTTTATTTTTTTCTGTTACTCAACTACCACAAAGGTTTTCCAATATTCAAACTGTTTTAGAATATAGTCTGTTACTAATGTTTAGGGTAAAAAACTTACTTTTCAATCCTGTATAGCAGTGTTTTCCAAACTGAGTCCCAAACCACTGACAGATCATGAAGTCAACTTAGTGGATTCAAATTTCTTTAAAAAAAATTGAACAGAAAAGGGAGTATCAGAATGCAGATCATATGATAAGGTATTTGTGAAATTTATGTTTATACATAAGCAATGTGTACTGCAACATAGTAACAGCTGACCCTCTCCCCCATGGAGCACATTAAAAAAAATCAAAGTAACAAAACAATGGTATTTATAAGACAAAGGTACTTAAAATATATATAATATATATACAAATACTCATTTTCTATCAACCTGTCTAATTTTCAACTGACAAAAAGTTACAGCAGGTTAAATATTTAAATATACACAGGAATTCTCTCCTTATCACATAAAGACATTTTTGGTTACTTCAAATTAAAAAAAAAGGAAAAAAAAACCTGTAATTCTAAAGGATTTTCACTTGTCTTCAATTTCTTGTGGACTTTATTCATCAAAAACATTTGGAAATCTGTGAGCATATTTGCTGGCTGACTCAGACTATATATTGAAACTTGTCATTACTAAATAAGGAAGTGACTAAACAATATAATTATTAAGGTTTAGATGAAGTTGATTAAGCAAAGCTAATCATAACCCATCACACCACAACTATAACTTATTAAACATGCTCATTCATTGACAACTGAAAGTTCCTTTCTTACAGCTCAAATATCATTCAGGTTACATAATAATCAATATATAACATGGCCACGAATTCAATACACTTTTTAAAAACACCTCTGCCAAGAAGTTTTTATAGATAACTGAGTCCTTATAGATGATATTACCTTGTTATCAAGAATTGTCCCTAGCAAGTGCAAGGTCCTGAGTTCGATTCCTAGTACCAAAAAAAGAAAGTAAAAACAACAACAACAAAAGAATTATCAAACCTTTTGGGAGGCCATACAAAAAAACACTGTAAAAATATGCTAGTACTATCAACAACTGATAATACATAAAAAGGAATAAAAGTGTTAGTGTATCTTGTCACTGCATAGGATGGCCATAAGGCGGCATGGGGGATGGGGTTATAAATTTAGTCACAGAATGACATCTTACGTGTGGTGATACACACTGACAACAATGGTTCAGTTAGCAGTTACGATTATTTTTGTTTTAATAGCTGTGACAAAATCAACTCAGTTTTGAAGCATATGTACCTAGTATTTTTGGACACAGTGACAAGAACAAAGACTACAGAACCAGGAGAGTATACCACAGTCTCAGAGAAATTAGATACTCCCTTTCACTAATATTTTTAAAAATTGTTTTACTTTATTTTATACCTATTTAAGAAAAGTGGGCAACAATCGTATTTCCTGCTTTACAGCTACAAGGACCTTTAAATGAGAGAAATCAAAGAAATTTTAAGAAGACACACAAATTGTTATCTAGTTACAGTATTGTCAGAAACTCCTGTATTTTTTTACCTTAATAACTTATATTAAATCATATGCATTTTCAAACTGATGGAAATCATTCATAGTTACTACAGTAGGTACTAAGCATATAAAAAAAGTATACATGAAAGATAAGACTAAACTATTACGTGCAAAAGTTTTTCTGGATGAACAAATTTTTTACAGAGTTTTTTTTATATTTTAAGGTTTTCTGTCAGAGACATGATTGGTTGTTCTACTTTGACAAAAATAAATTATAATATTTAAAAATCAATTCCCAAACTCTTTTGTTTGGTTTTCTGCCTTTAGGACAGGCCAGTCAAGAAAATAAATAAATAAAAATTAAAAAAAAATAAAAAATAAAAAAAAAAGGATATGCCAGTCAATGTAAAAATTTAAAATGGTTCCATTTCAGGAAATAGTTATTTTAGACAGACAGACAGCAATCTTTTAAAAGTGGCTCAGGTTGTTTTTGGAGGAATGAGTACCATTTTCCCAGGCGACTACAAGATACTTAGCAAGAAAAGAGACTTTAAAAGCAGGTCTGAGATGGGTCCAAACATTTTGCCTTTCCACTTACCAGTTGTTTGATTCTGGGAAATTTATTTAAGCCACTTGATTTCTCAGTTCCATCATCTGTAAAATTGAAGATACTTGTACTTGTCTGCCAGGTTATTGGGAGAATAAAATAAAGTAGATAAGGGCTTTTTAAGAAACTGAAAAACAAGCATTCAACCAGTCTTGCTTTTCTCTCCTTTGCACTTAACTCAAAATAATCTCCGACCATAAACAGGTATTTTGTTTTTTGTGGTAGTGGGGGGGGATCAAACCCAAGGCCTTGCACAAGTTAGGCAAGCTTTCTACCACTGCGATACATTTCAAGTCCTTCTTATTTATTTTTTGAGACAAGATCTCACCTGCTTCCCAGGTTGGCCCTGAGCAGCCAGGATTACAGGCCTGTATTACCATGTCCAACTAAGCATAAAATATTTCTAGAGAATACAGTTTCAATTGTTTTGAACAATGTCAAAAACAAACGTGTCCTCATGGATGATTACAAGCATAACTTCCACTAGCCATTTCATACATTAGCCATTTCACTAGTTAGCTTTAAACTGAAGACAAAAAATATTCATGCAGTGGGTTTGCTACTGATAAACATGCTTGTTTATTCATCCAGTTTCCCCACTCTACCTGTAGGGTGCAAAGCACATAAACACTTAGTAAATATTACTACTGAACAGAAGCAAACAGCACACAGTGCCTTAAAAAGACTCCGAAGTAAGTAATACCATATCCTAGGAATGATGCAAAGTAGCTATCGGTTGAGAAGAAAAAAATGAGCTCCAACTGCATGCCTAGTTTGAGGCAACCTGTATACAGATTAGTGACAACTGAATTCAAGGCCAAAACAGCTCAAGACAAAAAATAAAATCACCTAAGTATTCTAAAGCACTGTCTTTACTTTTGATATGAGGAACAGTTACGCTGCTAGAAAATGTAAGGAGATTTGCCATCACATACACGTAAAGCTCCAGAGCAACGGGAACGGGGAAGGGCTCATCAGACAATGTGACAGCAAGAGGACTGCACTGGCGAGCAGCAAGCACGGGGAAGCAGTCACGGCAGGCTGAGCTGCAGCGTGGCGCACTTGAGCCATCTAGTGGGTGAGAGAAAGATGGTCTCTCACTGTACCAATTCCTTTGTGAAAGCAGTAATAAGAAAGATGTTCTTGGGAATAGTAAGTTATAATCCGTAAGAGACAACAGAGAACTGAGAGTGTTGGGCATAAAGTGGTGATAAATTAATTTGCCTGAGTGAAATTCAGACTTTACAGGTAACTAAAGATGAAAATTAAGTCAAATGCTTCTCATTGCAGTATTTTTCTTACTACTATTACATCTTTTTTTTTTTTTTTCTTCCTTTTTCTGAGACAGGGTCTTGCTGTGCAGTTCAGGCTGGTTTTGAATTCACTACGGGGCCCAGGCTGGTGTCAAACTCGTAGCGGCCATTCACCTGCCTCAGCCCCACAAGGGCTGGTATTACAGGCACGTGCCACCACACCAGCTTCATCAACAGTATTTTTCTTAAAACCATAACCATCAGACACGATGCAAGTTTATAAAAGACATTACAGAAAACAAAAATGATTTTCCGACAATTGAGGTCTTGAAGAAGGGCTTCAAGCAAAGCAACGAACAAGAGGACAGCCACTGATGGGGAAAAGAGAAATGAGACTTGCTTCTGTGGGACAAGATGAAAAGCAGCCACTTGCTCCCTGGCAACCCACGTGAGAGAGCGTGCCAAAACAACCCCTGCTCAGGAGGACCCCTGCTGCCCTATGCAGCTAAAGGTGAACCACGGGAGTTAGGGGCTCTGGACAAATCCAGGAGATTTAAACCCTTGGATAAAATCCTCTAAAGAAAATGAAAACTCTCCGAAGTTCTCAAGTCAACCTCATTCCTTCTGAAGGTCTGAAGTTTGAATATGTCAGAAGCCACCGATTACTTGAGTGGTGCAACACCAAAAAATTCAATTAAAGTTTGTGGGCACACTTTTCTCATTCATAAAACTGACCTTGGAATAAATTAGTGGTAGGCTGACTCAACTCAAAAATTCAATAGTTTTAGGCACACTATCTCCAAAAAAACTAGAGGTTAATAAAAAGAAAATGTAGCCCCTGACAATTAACCAATAAAAAAGCATGCTGCAGGCTCTGAAGAGGAAATAAAGATGTACTTGATGCCAAGGGACAGGGAAACTAGGGTACCAGAAACAAGTCACTCAAATATTTGTTTACTTTAAGGCAAAGCAGAAATATGGATCAAAAAATACACAAATGCAATGCCACAGAAACATCTGAAGTTAAGAATTCAGCCTGAAAAAAAACCAGATGACTTTTGCTTATGAATCTTTCTTTCTGAGATTCATTACGGAGGAGTGGGAGGAAAGGAAAGGGATGAGGGAGGAACAGGGGCAAAAGCACCAACTGTCAAAAAAGTGTGAATACCCCAAAAGGCTGAGCCAATAGGTTTTAGGAAAGACCCACTGCCAGAGGTAAGGCTACAGAGGCATGAGGACTTTCTTTATGCACCACAGACCATGAAGAACTATCTGAGGACTTCAGTCAGGTAAATGAACATAGGCAGGTCAATGAAAACGGGACAGGCTTGGGAAGCACAGCAAAGAATCAAGTTTTGCTAACCAGTGGATATGCCAGCAACTAAAACCAGAGAAATTTCAGTGTGTGCACCAGAAGGCGCAGTAATACTATTAACCCAGATAGAAAACATGCTCAGTAAATCACACACACTCTCATTTACATACAAATAAAAATGAAAGATGCGCCCAAAGGAGAGCACCTCGAGAAAAACCTACATGGGAGTTATTCTGGAAGGGAAGACAGGGAACAAGAAAGGAAGAAACAGTGTGCAGCAGCAGTGATCAGAGTGAGGAAGAAGAACTTGGAGAAATAACATTACATGAGGGCAACAGAGCAGAATGGCAAAAAAAACCTA
>RJWM01007789.1:0-76158 GCA_004363535.1 Dasyprocta punctata | reverse complement strand
TAAAACTCAAAACACCAAAGCAGGGTGTGGTAGCACATTCCTGTAATCCCAGCTCTCCAGAGGCTGAGGCAAGAGGACTGCTGCCAGTTTGAGGCTTGCCTGGGCTATGTAGTGAGTGCAAGGCCAGTCTGAACTACATAGTGAAATGCTGTTTCAAAAAAACCAAAAATGAGTAAGTGATAATAAATTAAAATTCAAAACACCAAAGAGTTGATATTTTGGATTGTGTACTGAAATATTGAAATTCTATGCTTTATTCTCTCATCCAGGAACATGATGTGGATACAAGTGAAATGGCATTCCAGAACAATTTCTGAGGACTGCCTCTTCAAGCATTTTCTGCCTCCTGAATCTCTTTGTACTTTGAATTGTTCTTCAATTCCTCACTGAAATGTATATACCCCTGTCTTACTTTTTTCTCATTGCTGAGACAAAATACCTGATGCCCAAAATTAGGAGAGGAACGGTTTATTTCTTACAGTTCTTGGGGGTTTCCATCCATATTCATTTGGCTCCAAGGCAGCGTGGCATGGCACGGCAGCCATTCATGGCAGCTGCAAACAGCAAGGTGCAAACCAGCAAGAGAAAGAAAACGTGCCTTCTTCCCACCCTTACACTGTATGTTGGCTCCACCCCTGGGCAGGTGCAGCATTCACATCGCCAATCCCAGCACTAGACAACGAACCAATCACAAATGCCAGACTCAGCCAAGTCCATGCCATGAGTACATGAGACTTGGGGGGCCATAGGAACATAACTATAACAATCCCCTTTCCTCTATGAATCATGCTTCTGAACTCCTAAGGCAGTGATCTCTGTTATTTAAAATGTAACAAACTCTGGGGGTGGTGGTGCACGCCTGTAATCCCAGCACTCAGGAGGCGGAGGCAGGAGGATCATTGTGAGTTCGAGACTAACCTGGGCTACAAAGTGAGTTCAGGGCCAGCCTGAACTGCATAGTGAGACCCTGTCTCAAAAAATAGGGCTGGGGATTTGGCTCAGTGGCCTAAGCACCTGCCTGGTAGGTGCAAGGTTGTGAGTTTGAGCCCCAGTACCAAACAATTAATTAATTAATTTAAAAAATAAAATAAAATGTAACAGTCAGTCCTCAGGAGCTAGATGGTGTTGTCCTGGGACAATGAGAGAGACTGCTCTGCCTGTGTAGGGTACTCATCTGGAAATACGTTTGTGTTTTTTGGTTTCTTTTGGTTTTTTTTTTTTTTTTTTTTTTTTTTTTGTACCAGGGATCGAACTCATAACCTCATGCATGCCAGGCAGGTGCTTATGCCACTGAGCTAAATCCCCAGCTCATCTGGAAATATGTAACAGCATAGTGAAATACACCTAAGAACTTTGGGGGAACACTGGATGCCAGATAGAAGACTGCACAACTATTGAAGGTATGTAAGCAATGTAGCACAGTTGGAATCATTTAGCTGGTGAGTTCAATAAAGACAGAAACACCACTGAACATGGTGGCGCATGCCTGTAATCCCAGCTTGCTTGAGAGGCTGAGGCAGGAAGATCATAAATTCAAGCCCACCCTGGGCAAATTAGCAACTTAATGACACTCTGTCTCAAAATAAAAAAAGGGCTGGGGATATAGTATAGTGCAAAAACCCTGGGTTCACTCCCTAGTACCAAGAAAAAGCAAAAAAAAGTTGGGCAAAAGGAGGGCCACTTGGAGGACAATGTGGTGCAACTCCAAGAAATAGTAGGAAGCACTGGGACTACACTGCTGCTTTAGGAAAGGTAGTTTTTATTTTTTTGTTTTGAGACAAGGTTTCACTATGCAGTTCTGGCTGACCATGAACTCACTTTGTAGCCCAGACCTGCCTCAAACTTGCAGCAATCCTCGTGCCTCAGCCTCCTGAGTGCTGGGATTACAGGTGTTTGCCATCACGCCCGTCTAGGAAAGGTAGTTTTTCTTTCTTTTTTTTTTTTCCCTTTCTTCTTTTCCCGGCACCAAGGATTGAACCCAGGGCCTTCACATTGAGCTACTGAGCTACATCCCCAACCCTTTTATTATTTTGTATTTTGAGACAGGAGCTCACTGAATTGCCCACGCAGGGCTGTAACTTGGGGACCTTTCCAGTCAAGCCTTATGGAGTGCTGAAGTTACAGCTGTACACCACCACACCCGGCTGTAAATGTGGCACTTTCAAATAGATTTGAGCTGGGGTAGAAAATTTGAGCACTCCAGGAAACTGAAAAAGTTCTAGTTTAACATGAGCAATTTACCAAGACCATGTCTCCAAAAAAAAAAAAAAAAAAAAGAAAAAAAGGGCTGGAGTATAGTTCAGTATAAAGGCCTTGGTTTCAATCCCCAGCACTGCCAACAAAACAACAAAACAAAACAAAACAGAAAAAACAAAGCCAAAACCAAACCAAACAAAAAACTAAAAAACCTAAATAGTGTATGAATCTTGACTGAATCTTGACTGAATAATCATTTGCAAAACACATTCTGGGTTCATTTAGGAGATAGTCTTGATTTGTATCGTTGTTTGTTTTTTGAGACAGGGGCTCCCTGCCAAAGTCAGGCTAACCTTGAACTATGTAGCCCAAGTTTAACTTCATTCTTTAAAAACCCAGGCATGGTGGCATACATGTGTAATCCCAGCACCCTGGGAGGCTGAGGCAGAAGGAGTGCCCAACCTATCAATTTATCGACTTAATCAAACTATGTCTCAGAACAAAAAATCAAAAATAAACGTAAAAGGCTAGGGCTAGAGCTCAGTGCAAAGGCCCCGGGGGGTCAGCCCGCATTAGGGGCGGGGTGGGGTGGGGATTTCCTTACTTGGCAGCTCACAGTCTGATGGCGAGAGAAATTAACCTAATGTCAAATTTGAGGCATAATCCAGCATTGAGGAGGCTGAAGCAGGAGTGTGTAAACTGCAGGCCAGACTGGCCAATGTGTGTGGTGTGTGGTGTGTGGTATACGTGCGTGTAAATATGTGTATATATGTGTAAGGAAACAAGTACCATGAAGAAAACTGTCGGTGCTAGGAGTTTGTCTGGGGGACCTGTGACCCACACTGGGGAGTCAGGATTCACGCCCAGGCCACTAAACGCGAGCTTCCGCTACCCGTCAGAGACGGGTGCTATCCCAGTCCAGCTCCCTCCCCGCCGTGGCGCCGGAAGTGGTCGGCGCTGAGCACTGCGGGCAGCTGCCCCGCGTGACGTTAGGCAGCGCGACTCCCGTGATGCTCTGCGCGGCGGTGGGCGCCGGCGACCGGAGAGCCTCGGCTCTTGACTTCGGCTTGCCTGAGAGACGCCTCGAAACCCGCCACATCATTTGCCCCAGGTCACCGCGGGCTAAGGATTGACGCCAAGGCTTGATTTTCCGTCCTAAGAGGAGCGGGCGGATGCCGCCCTGTTCAGCCACGGGTTCGGGGAGGCTGTGCGGATGGTCTCCACCTACCTCTCTACCAGCCCTTGGGTCCACTGGCCGTCCTCTCCAACTTTGTGCCCAAACTGCCCACCGGCCTGCCTGCTCTGTTGTTAACAGCAAGTGACTTACAAAACGAAGGACTAAGTCCTGGTGAAAGCGGATGCCCTTAAAAGGTCTGGGGAAGCGGTCCTGAGCGCGGGGTCCCCGCACTTGTCTCAGGTCTCATCTCCTTCACCAGAAACGCAAGGGATCTGGATTGGATGGTTCCGAAACCGAGGTTCTCTGCCTTGTAATTACGTTCATGAAGACACAGCTGGGACTGGCATGAGCCTGAACCAACCCAGGCAGGGTTGATGACCCTGACCTTTGATCAGTGATTCCAGAGAGGCCTCTTGAGTGGTGCAGAAGTATTTTATTTATTACCTCCCAAAACTTCCTTGCGTCGCCTTGTGATCCCTTCCTCCACAGCATTTTCATTTTAGATTGGCTTCTGTCACCACAGATCGGTGTGTAAATTCTAGACTCTTATATAAATGGAGTCATACAGTGTGTTGGCTGGCATATTTCAGCATAATTGTGATTCACTTACGTCAGTAATTTACTTTTTAGTTGTTGAGTAGTATGTCACTTTATGGGTATGTTGTATATCTGTAATTTGTTTATCCAAACAGCTGTTAATGGATACTTGAGTTGCTTCCAGTTTGGAGATATTACAAGTAAAGCTATATAAAAAATCTTCATGTGAACATACACATTCATTTTTCTTGGAATGGCAGGCCTGGGCTCAAGTGATCCTCCTGACTCAGCCTTCTGTAGCTGGTACTATTGATGTGCACCACTAACCACTTTAAATTTTTAAGAAACTACTAAGCTGTTTCCAGTGGTTATACAATTTTACATTCCAACCAACAGTCTTAAAGAATTTATGCCTCTTCACCAACATTTTTTTTTATTAAAACAGGGGACTGAGCCCAGGGGCACTGTACCACTGAACTACATTCCCAGCCCTTCGTGTTTTCATGTGGAGAAAGGGTTTCAATTTTAAGTTGTCCAGCCCTCAGTTTGGAATCCTCCTACCTCAACCTCCTCTGTAACTGGGATTGTTACCCTCCACCAGTGTTGTACTTCTTGATGAATTGTTGCTGGGACAAAATACCTGACGCCCAAAGTTAAGGAAGGAAAAGTTTATTTAGCTCACAGTCGGTGGAGGTTTTAGCCCACAATCAGCTAGCTCCAACGCAGGGTGGTATGGCACAGGGGCAACACTTCAAGGCAGCAGCAGACAGTAAAGCAACAAGAGCGAAAGGGAGGGGGAAGCAAGCCTCTTTCCCTCTTATATCTTAAGCAGGCTACCACCTCCTAGGCAGATGTAGCACTCACACATCCTGTTTACTCCTTTTTCACAGGATGAGGATGTTTACAAAGTGAGGACCCTGGTCCCCTGTTGAGTCACTTCATTAAACTTCTAGACTTCTCAAGTTGACACTGCATCAACCGTGACAATGAATTTCTGTCCCACCCTAAACTTATTTACCTCTGAGGATTTGATGCCTCTGGGCTAGAAATCCTTCAGGTAGGCATGCCAAAACTGGTTTGCTTTACTGCGGCTGCCAGAGTATCTGCTAGACAACCTCTCAGCTCATTATAATCCCATCTGCTTATTAAATAACACATTTCCAAGTGCCATGACAGTTAATTGCCATGATGACCACATGAAAGAACCATAAAAGAAGTAAAAAGGAGTTGGGATTGAATTCCTGGAAAATATCCACCCATTCCTCCCAAATACATGAATATTCCTTCCAATCATTAGTCTATCTTGACCCATCGTCATTTCTTTTACTTTATTACTCCCAGGCCCCAAAAAGTTGAGAAGTTGATTTGTGAGTAACTCTTGATTTTTGTATCCTTAGCCAAGAATTAAAGTCTCTTTTGTTGTTCACTTGGTATTGATCTTGTTCTTGGTTCCACCATTCCTAGAAGGAAAAAGGACCCAGTACAGTTTGGGATTAAAAAAATTTTTAAAAGGCCATTCACGGACTGTAGGGGGAGAGAACCAGGGGCCTCACCAGGAGGTGATCCCCAGCTGGAAACCATTGCCACGCGCCAGCTGCTGCCAGAGTGGGGACAGCCACATCCAAGCCTGTGAGCCTGGACCATTTGAGGAATGCGGGGCAGAGGGGTCAAGGCCTCACCAGGAAGTGATCCTGGCCAAGAAACCATATCATTTTCATTGCTTTGTTGGGTTGGGTTTTATTCTCTTTTGTTTTGTTTGTGTTAAATCTGATGACATGAGCAGCTATTTGAAAGATAACAAGACATTATGGTAGCCATTTTGGATTTACTAGTGGCTTGTTTTGAAGTCCTTTATTGCATTCACCGTTTTGGTTTTATTGTTTCTATTCTGTTCTGTTCTTTTTTACTATGTCCGAAAGTATCTGCAGCTATTTTGAAGACAACAAAAGGCATTATGGTAACTATTGTTGGTTTCATAAGGTTTTGAAGTCCTGTATCACTTATGCTAGTTTATTTTTTATGACTTTTATTCTGTTTTATTTTCCTTGGTTTTATCCTCTTTAAAATAAAATTTTAAAAAATTTTAAAAAATAAAAATAAAAAAAGACACCAAGATTATAGGTGTGGTGCTGAGCCCATCATGATTACCCTCTTTAATTTAAGCTGTTCTAGAAGGCAGGTAAATTTCATGTGGTCTTAGTTTATATTGTGACATGGTATTGAACATTTCTTCATGTGCTTTACTACTGATGTATTTTTTTTTTTTTTACTTTAAACAATTTTTTTGAGACATAATCTTGTTATGTAACCCAGGGTACCCTCAAACTCGCTGTGATCTTCCTGCCTCCTGCCTCCTTCTCAACCCCAAGTGCTGAGATTACAGGCTCACGGCTGCTGATGTATTTTGAAGGTAGCTTTTGAGGATAGAGCCAACAGAGTGCAGATGGATCAGCCAAGTGATGTGAGAGGTGTCGAGAATGATTGTGAAGCCAGGAGTGGCGGCGCATTCCTGTAATCCCAGCATTTGGGAGGCTGAGGTAGGAGGATCGTGGCAAGTTCAAGACCAGCCTGGGCTACAAAGTGAGCCCAAGGCCAGCCTGAACTGCATGGTGAGACCCTGTGTCAAAAAGGCAAAAAAAAAAAAAAAAAAGAATGACTCTGAGCTGGGTGTGACGGTGCACATCTGTAATTCCAGCATTTAGGAGTCTGAGGCAGGAGAATTGCCATGAATTCAAGGCCAACCTGGGCTACATAGTGAGTTCAAGTCCAGGCTATACTATATAGCAAGACCCTGTCTCGAAAAAAGAATGAACTCTTGCTAACCTTGTAAATTATCTAATCTCCTGTCTGCCATGCACTGGTTGTTCTTGTGCCATTTCCTACTTCACAGATTCCAAAACGACCATCTCCAAAGAGCCTTCAGTGACTCAAATGGCTGGACATTCAAGGCCTTGGCCTTTATAGAGCTAATATTCTGCTCATTCTATCTTCCTTACCAGTTGGTGAACTTTTAGAGAATATGGATATTTGGGTTTTCTCAAGACTACACTCTGGCTCCAGCCCAATCTTTTCAGCATATTTTTACACTCAGAATTTACATAATTTACATTTCAAATTGTGAGCACTTTACTTCAATCTACAAGCCCATTTTAGCTGTGTGGCCAGGGCAATTAATTTTTTTTCTGAAGCATGACCAAAATCAACTCTATAACTGTATAAATGTCATTAAAATATGTCCACCACTTACTTGTTTTTTCAAAAGAAACATGCTATAAGTAAGCAAACTATATCTGCTCACAAACATGTACATGGACTCCCTGGTTGTCTCATTGGGCATAATTACAGACCATTCAGAGTACTAGATTTTTAGTGTAAAGTATAGCATAATGTTAAGGCATTTTAGCTTTTACACATACATGTTGTACTTCTGGCTGATCATGGAGAAAAGCATTACACTGTTAAATTAGGATGCATCCATGTATGTCCCACTTTTCTTGTCTTTAAAATGTGGGTTGGGATGTAGCTTAGTGGCAGAGCTCATGCCTGGTGTGTTGATGGCCCAGAGTTTGATCTCCAGCACTGCAAACAAAGTTAAGGAGGTTGCCCCATAAGTGGGTGAAAGGCAGGTGACCTAGGCATGGTGGAACACTCCTGGAATCCCAGAACCCTGGAAGCTAAGGCAAGGAGGATGGCAAGTTTGAGCCCAGTCTGGGAATTAGGAAGACCTCATTTCAAAATTTTAAAAAGGGCTGGAATGTAGTAGTGCAAAGGCCCTGGGTTCAACTGCCAAAGTTAAAAAAAAAAAAAAAAGGCAAGTGACCACTCATCATCAGTTAGTATTTGTTTTGTATCTAGTTTGGTTCTGGGTCCTGAGAACTTAATAGATTTGATCCTTGTTTTTCCAACACAGGGACAGGCCATGAGTTGGAACCTTAGGTGGAGGAGATGACGGAGTATCCAAAGGCTGGAACCTCCATGCTCAGAGAGGCCCTATCCAGGAGGTTTTCCTAGCAGTTAATGTAGGTGGCAGCACCCAGGATACTGGAAATTTTTCCTCAGGCGATGGTGATAATAGCTGGAGAGGACACATTTGTGTAGGTCACCAGATTGCATCCAGCTCTAGTGTGATCTCCCTGCTACTTGACTCATGGCACTGACTCCCGATTCCTCTGGTTATAGATTATTGATCAACTGGTTTCAGTGCTAGGTTCCAGCTGAACTCTGAACCTGCTCCCTATCCTATTGCCTTGGGCAAATATCTCACTCTGACAGCCAGGTCCTGCCTTGCCCAGAAATGGAACTAATAATCCATTAAGAATGTGTGTTCTAGCCAGGCGTGGTGGCACACGCCAGTAATCCCAGCACTCAGGAGGCAGAGGCAGGAGGATTGTTTCGAGTTCGAGACCAGCCTGGGCTACAAAATGAGCTCAAGACCAGTCTGAACTGCATAGTGAGATCCTGTCTCAAAAAGACAAGAAAAAAAAAAAAAGATGTGTGTTCTGTGTAAAGCAGCTTTCTGAACCTCAAAGGATAAGTGACAGGGCAGCTGAAGAGTCTGAATAATAAAATAATAATAATAATAATATGACAGTAATAACAAGTCAGGCATGGTGGTACATGCCTGTCGTCCCAGTTATCTGGGAGGCTGAAGCAGGAGTAACACAAGGTGGAGCCAGTCTGAGCAATTTACCAACTTATTTATACCCTCCACACATAATTTAGCAACTCCTTTCTCCACTTTTGTTTTGCTGTTGTTTTCAGACCAAGTCTCTCTATGTAGTTCAAGCTGGCTTTGAGCTCACTATGCAAGCCAGGTTGGTTTTGGATTTGCACTGATCCTCTTGCCTCAGCCTCCTGAGTGCTGGGATTACAGCATATGTCACTATTCCTGGCCCCTGTCTCAAAACATGAAAAGTGCTGGGGATACAGCTCAGTGTGAAAGCCTTGGGTTTCAATTCCTAGCATGGAAACACTTTTTAAAAAAATTTTTTTTAAAGTAATAATAATAAGCTGGGCATGGTAGTGCATGCCTGTAATCCCAGCACTCAGGAGGCTGAGGCAGGAAGATTGTTGCAAGTTCAAGACCAGCTTGGGCTACAAAGTGAGCTCAATGTCAGCCTGAACTGCATAGCGAGACCCTGTCTCAAAAAGACAAAAAAAAAAAAAAAAAAAAAGAAAGAAAGAAGAAGGAGAAAAGTAGTAATAATAGTGGCTAATAATAAAGGATGGGCTGGGCGTGGTGGCGCACGCCTTTAATCCCAGCACTCAGGAGGCTAAGGTAGGAGGAGCGTTGTGAGTTCGAGGCCAGCTTGGGCTACAACTCGAGCGCAAGGCTGGCCTGAGCTACACAGTGCGACCCTGCCTCAAAAAACCAGAGCTGGGAGTTTGGCTCAGTGGCTTAAGCACCTGCCCTGGCAGGTATGAGGTTGTGAGTTCAATCCCTGGTGCCACAAAAATAAAAAAATTAAAATAATATAAAGCCTGGGGTATAGCTCAGTGGTAGAGACTGTGCTTAGCATGTGGGAGGTCCTAGGTTCAATCCTAGCACCTAAAAAACAAAACAAAACCACCAACGAAAACAAGCAAATAGTGTCAGGTACTATTCTCTGTACTTTATATATATTAGCTTATTTTATTTTTAAAAATTTTTTTGAGACAGGGTCTTGCTATGTAGTACAGGCTGCCCGCAAACTCATGGTGCTCCTCCTTCCTCAGCCTCCTAAGTGCTGGGATTACAAGCATGCACACCATGCCTGGCTCTCTGTGCTTTATATATATGTTAGTTTAATCTTATAACCACCCTCCATTATAGAGATGAGGAGCCTAATCTTGGGGTTCATGGAATACTCCCTCAAAATATGACCACAGAAGACCAAAATGTACCATTCCAAATATATACCGTACTTCTTGGGCTTTTTTCCCCGGTACTGGGTCTCAAACCCAGGGGTTGTCTACCACTGAGCTAGCTACAGTCCCCAGCCCTCACGCTCCATACTGGGAGTTGAATCCAGGCCCTTCTCACTGAACTATATACCTTCTTACGTTTATAGTGAGTTCAAGACCAGCCTGTGTTACATAGCAAAACCTGGTCTCAAAAAACAAACAAACAAAAAGAGAATGACTCTGAACTCTTGCTAATCTAATAAGCTATCTAATCTTATCTATCCTATCTATCTATCTATCTATCTATCTATCTACGTACCTATCTATCCTGGGAATTGAAACCAGAGCCTTTACACTGAGCTATACCCCCAGCCCTTTTGTTATTTTTTCATATAGAAACAGCTAAATTGCCCAGGCTGGGGTCAAATTCACCATCTTGGCTCAGCCTCTCAGAATGCTCAGTTTACAGGCGTGCTCCACCATCCTCAGATTAAGAAGGAATTCACATTTATGAAAAAAATCTACCATAGTAAAAATTCTGTATTTGGAAGAGCACAGCTCCAGATAACTTTTATTACCTGAGAGACTGTATCTGGCATAACAAGACTTTAATTCACTATACAGATCCTTCCTCTACCCTGTGGTAATTTGTGTCACCATGCACCCCTCCAGAAGCCCCAGGCCCTTTTTTCCTTTCTTCTTTCTCTTGTTTGAACCCAGGGCCTTCACACTAAACCCCCACCCCACCTTACTTTTAGTTTTCATTTTGAGACAGTGTCTCACTGTCACTAAGTCACCCAGGCTGGGTTTAAATCTGTGATCCTCCTACCTCAGGCTCCCAGAGTACTGGGATTACAGACTTGCACCACTAGGCCTGGTCCCTCTCACTTTCTATAACTCAGGAAGCTTCACTCATTTGATCCTTTGTATGACTACCTTGTTTTATGGGACTCCTGAGGATATGTAAGTTGTTTAATATAACTTTTCTCCTGTCAATCTGATTTTGTTTGATTAGTGTTGGTTTTTTTGAGATAGGGTCTCTTGTTATGCAAATGAGGCTGGCCTTGAACTCACTAATGTAGCCTATGCTGGCCTCAAACTCAAGGAGATTCTCCTGCTTCAGCCTCCCAAGTGATAGGAGTACAGGTATATGCCACCATGCCCAACTGTTTTATGTTAATTTAAATTATAGTGGTCATCGCCCCAATTGTAACCCAGTCAAAGAAGCTAGAAGAGTGGTGAGAAGCAATTTTTTTTTTCCTTTCGGAAGACTGGAATTAGCGCATGTTGGGGAAACCTTGCCTTAGTTTTCCCATGTGTTAAAAACGGATAATACTAGAATATCTTATAGAATTGTTGTGAGGATGAAATGAATTAAAATTTATACACAGAACAGTGATTGGTATGTAGTAAAAACTGAACAAACGAATTTAGGATTCTGACAAATTCCCCCTTTTCCCTTCCTATTTATTTATTTATTTTTGTGGTGCTGGGAATCAAACTCAGGGCCTTGTGCTTGCCAGAAAAGAGCTCTACCACTGAGCCATATCCCTAGCCCCTGTCTCTATTTTTACTTTATTTTATTTTTTTTTTGCAGCACCGGGGGATTGAATTCACAACCTGGCACCTTGTCAGGCCGGCGCTTAAGTCACTGAGCCAAACTCCCAGCCCTGGTTTTTTGAGGCAGGGTGGCACTGTGTAGCTCAGGCCAGCCTTGTGCTTGCGCTTGCATTGTAGCCCGAGCGGGCCTGGAACTCACAATGCTCTGCCTACCTCAGCCTCCCGAGTGCTGGGATTAAAGGTGTGCGCCACCACGCCTGGCTGTCTCTCTTTTTAAAGACAGGGTCTTGCTGTGTAGCCTAGGCTGATCTCCAACTTTTGATCTTCCTGCCTCAGCCTCTGAAGTGTTTGGCTTACAGGTCTGCGCCACTATGCCCAGCCGACAGACCCCATTTTCAGATGAGGAAACTGAGGTAGAGAGGAGTTGGATAAATTGCCAACAATAATACAACTAGAGAGCAGCAGGCTGGGAGGCAAAGCCCAGGAAGTCTGGCTGCAGAGTTAACACTAGTGATGAGGAGGGGATGTCTGCATTCTACATAAATTATTTTATGAAGGCAGAGGGTCAGGAAAGCCCTGATTTCAGTGACCTGGAAGCTTTTAGCTCTTGTCCTCCTGCTGCAGTAAGTGAAGTTTGCAGATGCTGGCTGGACTTCTCCCAGGTGGCCAGTAGTTTCTGGAAGATTTGAGACCTAGGCCAGGGCTAAGAAGCTGGAGCTTGGGATGATCTCCCCAGATCGTCTCATAGTTCATTTCCCTTCCTCTCACCATACCTACTGAGAAGTCCAGTGTATCACAATGGGGCAGGAAGGAACAGCATGGCAAAGCTGGCTGTGGGAATAAGTGGGACCTGTTAATTACAAGAGCCCAGGATACTGCCAAATAATTAACAAGGCACCCATATGTAGACCTCTAGTGGGTTCCCATGGGATGCTGACCGTATATAAGAATATACATGCCATGAGGAGCATGCTATGGTGTCCCTTACATGGTAGCGTGACCTGTGTCTATCAGACCTAGGGTGTACTTTTATTTTTGCTTTTATCTTTTCCTCTCATTTGTGGGGCCAAGAGCCAGTTTCTCCCTTATCCTTCATCTTTCACTTTTCAAATAAACTCTGTCAACTATTTTTGGCTTGTCACATTCAATTCTTTGTTCAAAATGAGAAAATGGAAAACATTTTTTTAGCAAGCTTGTTTTTGTTTTTGTTTTTGTTTTTGGTTTTTTGAGACAGGGTCTCATTATGTAGCCCAAACTGGCTTTGAACTCATTATATAGCCTAGGCCGGCCTCAAATGCACAGCAATCCTCCTGCCTCTACCTCCTGAGTGCTGGGATTACAAGCTTGTGTCACCATTTTAAAAAGGACACTACTCCAATAACAACGACACTTAATAGGTACTTGGTAAATGTCCACCTAAAACGGAAAAAACCCTTCCTAAGCCAAGGAATTTAGGTCCACAGTAAACTGACTTTAAACCAACAAAACTTTACCTAGGGTCTTGTGCTGACTACTGGGTTGAATCGAGAGGCTTCTTGGGTCCTAAAATGCTCAAAGATCAGAAGGGAAACAAGTACATGCTGCCAGGTGCAGTGGTTTATGCTACTTTATAATCTTAGCTGCTCGAGAGGCTGAGACAGGAAGATCTCAAATTCCAAATCAGCCCAGGAAACTTAACCGTACTCTTAAAAAAAAAAAAAAGGAAAAGGAAAAAGGGGTGGGTATACAGTCCAGTGGTAGAGCACTTGCCTAACGTGGTGAGGAGGACCTGGGTTCAACTACCAGTACTGCAAAACACACAAAAAACATGACCAAAAAACCCGAGGAGTTGGTGGGTAGAGGAACCAAAGAATAAGTAAGAATTAGCCTGGAGGGAGGGGCTGGTCCAGATAATGCAGATAATGGCCCAAGCAAAGCTTTCTCTTATCTAGGGCCCTGCGGATCTGATATAGGACACTATAAACCCGATTATCTATTAAGGAATTTACCTTAAGGTAGAGAAAAGAGGTTTGAGCTTTAAAGAGGTCGGTAAGCCTTTTAGGAGGGTCACTCTGAGGTTGGAGAGGAAGCCGGGAGAAGGTTTTGGAAGGGGCAGACACTTCTACGTAAGTGTGTAGGCGTGCTTTAGGATAAGGGCTAAAGGGATCAGAGCAGAAATTTGGACTGAGGCTGTGATTTTGCCTCGGCAGTTTCTTACGCCAGGGTCTCCATCCTCGCGCCCCATTCCTTCTCTGTCTGCTGTGTAGGATACTCCTGGGCCTCCTGGGCGCCACACCTAGAGAGTCTGGATCAGTCTCTTGACAACCGGATAAGAGACCCGGCTCCCAAAGCGCTGGCCGTGCGGTGCAGCACCGCAGGGCTCCACTCTAGCCGCAGGCGCCACCCTGCTCGGCTCCAGGCCCCGCCCATCGCAAGCCAAGCCCCGCCCCGCGCTCGTGCGCGCCAGGCCCGGGCGGCGCCGACGCGCTTGGCGGGAGATAGGAAAGTGCATCTGTGCGCGCCGGCGGCAGCCGCGGTCCCTGCGAACGAGCGGCGGGCTCTGAGGACGCGCTGAGGCCCGGGACCGCGGGGCGGGGCCCGGAGCGGCCGGAGCGGTCCGTGTCCTGACCCCGGCCCGGCTCCCGCTCCGGGCTCGGCCGGCGGTCTGGCGAGCGCGGCGTGGCCCGGGCCGGGGGATGTCTCGGCGGACGCGCGGGTGAGCGGCGGCGGGCGGCGGGGGGCTCCCTCCTCATCCCGCTCACCCGGGCCCCTCCGAGCGCCAGTCCGGGCGGGGCTTCTCGCGGGAAATATGCTTCACGGGCCGCCCGTCTCAGGGGCGCGAGCAAAACCGAGACTCCCAGGACCCCTCGCTGGGCTCCTGGTGCCTGCTGGGCCGCGGAGCGGGGACGGGCGGGTCCCCTGAGACCCGGACCAAGCGCGGCATGATGTCATTTCGTCTCCCGCCTAATTGCGGGGAGGGGATGGGACGGCCGGTGTCAGCTGGAAGGCCCTTTACTGGGGAGGGAGCGCGAGTCCCCAAGTCACTGTGAGTGGGAGGCCACAGCCTGGTGGGACACGTTTGTCGCTGGAGTCCACAGTTTTGTTCAGATTTGCCATTGAGCGTTCCTTCTCTGCGTTCCGGGAAGTACAGAGGCCCCCAAGCCCTCTGCCCACCCGCGTAGGGTGCCGAGGCTGCGGGTCCATTGTTTTTCTCGCTTGGGTTCCGGGCCGGCTCGATTCGGTTTCAGAGACCTCTTCCTGTTCCACATGGGCAGCTGGGGTTAACGCTGCAAGACCGACGTGTATCAGATCCTCTCAGCCAGCAGCCCCTTGGGGCAAAGGCAGGAACTGAGGCTCCATTTTATTTGTTCCCCGGAGATGAAGCAGCAGGGTCAGCGTGGGCCCTTGTATATATACACCTATGTGCCTGGAACCTGGTCTCTTTTTTTGCAGCCTGAGAGGGGACCGTGAGGTCCTGCCCGGTTCCTCCTGTGTCTGTTCAGCACAGATAACCTTAGGCCCATCTAGAGCTGTTAGTGATCGTTCGCCCACTGAGGGTGCAGAAGGCCACCAGGCCTGTGGTCCTTAGGTAGTGGTCCCCGAGTCTGGCACACAGGGACTGTCTTGCTCAGGGCCCAGTGCCCCAGGACGGGTTTTTAGGAAGTGTTTCTCCAAGGGTGATTGTCCCTAGGCCGTTTCCAGGTCCTCTGCTGCTTCTGCCCTTGGGTTCAGTGGAGGAACCTCCCCCTCCCATGTGAGGAAGGGGCTCTGTACCCCTGCACTCCTGCACCCCTCACTCCTTCCTTGGCCACTTCTGTTATCCCCTGTACCCCGGTGCGCCACTTCCTACTCAGCTTCTGACTCACCAGGCCATTGAGCAGAGCCCAGCACATTCAAGGACAAGAGAAAGAGTGTGTTGCACCAAGGCGTGGTTGTCACCAGGAACTGAGCAGCTTTTAAAGCCAGGGTTTCAATGTGAGGACTTAAAGGTGTGCAGTGAGGGAGGTTCAGATCCTTTCTTTGGATTTGGCAAATAGTATAACTCCCGTTCCCCCCAATTCTGTTAAAGGTGGACAGTGAGAATGATTGGGAAGTGGATGGCAGCACCCTGTGGATGACAAGATTGTTGTCTCAGAGTTCTCCCAGCTGTTCTGAGATGCTGACCCCATTCCACAGAGAGTATCCACACATCCCTTTCATCCTGAAAGGGACATTTGGTGAACATGTGATAGAAGTGAGGCTCACATGCCTTTAATCTCAGCACTCAGGAGGCTGAGGTAGGAGGAGTGTTGTGAGTTCGAGGCCGGCTTGGGCTACAAAGGGAGCGCAAGGCTGGCCTGAGCTACATAGTGTGACCCTACCTCAAAAAACTAGGGCTGGGAGTTTGGCTCAGTGGCTTAAGCGCCTGTCTGGCAGGTGCAAGGTTGTGAGTTCGATCCCTGGTGCTGGAAAAAAAAAAAAAAAAAGTGGGGCTCATGCTGAGTACTGGAGAAGCACTCATGATTTCTGTCAGTGAGGTGCCTGGGGACAGTTGATTTTAAAGCCTGCATTGTGTTTTTGGTATCTTGTAGATTTTTTTACCTCATGCTTTATGAGTGGGGGTCTGGAATGACAGGACAAGACTGAATTCCACACCCTTTTGTGACTGATGTGTTGCTGGGTTTAGAGACTTTAAAAATTTACCTTAATTAGCATTTCTTATTGGCTAGAATGCAACAGCCTTGTGCTTGTTTGTTCATTCATTCATGTATCCAGTCCTACCCTGGGCAAACATTTTTAAAGCTTTTCAGTGTCAAACTCCAGGATTATGGAGGTGGAGCTGACCTTTGTGGACCGTGGCAGGAGAGGCAGTTGCAGCATAGGGCCTGGGAGAGGAGGGTTTTTTCAGCGTGTTGTGGGTGTTGGAGTGGCTAGGAAGTGTTGCTGAGTTCTGGGGAAGGTATGCAGACACCTGAGGAAGGCTTCTTTGGCACAAGGCTCGTTCTTACATGGATTATTTGGAAATGTGTAGGCTTTTCCTAGTTTATAAATGCCTGACTTAGGATCATACCTGAGCAGAGGTGGCTGAATGCAGGTCCTGCCGTGTGGAGTTGGGGGAAGGTTACTAAACTTCTGTGAACACCTGACATCCTTGGAGTTGCATAGTGTGATCTTTATTTTTGTGGCCATTAAACTGGATAAGTAGGAGCATCTTGGAAAATTGCCTGTTAGAAAGTAAAAACCTTCAGAATTCAGATGCCTGTGCCATGATTATTTTTTTCTTTCCATTAACTATGCCCATGTATAGCCATGACTTGAAAAGGGATATGCAGAATTGGACATAGTTACTGAGAGAATATATTTGAAATGTTTTCGCTAAGTAATGAAATTCTGGTGCTTGATGATTACATGTATTATGTTTAAAATATCTAATGCAAGTGTGAGTTTTGAAAAGAAAATACTAAGTGGGATCTGGTTTTGAATATCATGTTCTTGGTGAGATCTTAAACTTTTTTGGGGTGCAGTGCTGGGAGTGGAACCCAGGCCCTTGCATGTGCTAGACAGCCACTAAGTTATACCCCTAGCTTTTGAAATCATTGGAATATTCTTGAAAATAAAGATAAGAGAAAGAAGAAAGTAAAAGTATCCTGTAACAGTAAGTATTTCATTAAAGGATTTACAAAGAGGGCAGAAGTGTACATATTTTTTGGAGGGAGAATAGGGTCTTACTGTATAGTTCAGGCTGGCCTTGAACTCACTGTGTATCTCAGGCTGATCTCAAATTCTCATCCTTCTGCCTCAGCCTCCTGACTGCTGGGATAACAGGTGTGTGCAGTATACCTGGCTGTGTACCTAGTTTGTTTGTGGTTTTTGTGTTTTTGAGACAGGATCTTGCTTTGTAGTTCACACTGGCCTTGAACTCATTATGTAGTTCAGGCTACCCTCAAACTTGGAGCAGTACTCTAGCCTCAGCCTCCCAAGTGCTGGAATTACAGGTGTTCACCACTGCATCTGGCCTGCCTACTTTATTTAGAGCAGAAAAACTAAAAACTACCCCTCCCAGCCTTTAGCTCTAGAGTTGGTTGGCCACTGGCCACCTGCTAGCCTCCCATGATGCGGACACACTGTGGTTGACCTTTAACTCGCTCTCCTGCAGCGAGGAGCTGGATGAGCTGCACTACCAGGACACAGACTCAGAAGTGCTGGAGCCGAGGGACAGCAAGTGTAAGGTCAAATGGACCCACGAGGAGGTGAGTGGGGCTGGCTTGAGACAGGGCTGATGGGCAGGCTGGCACTGGCTAGAGCTCCCCACCTGAGCAGGGAGTGTCTGCCTGATGTCTGCACTGCCAGGATGAAGAGGAATAGCCAGTGAAAGACTGATGGGTCCTCCGCTTTTCTCCTGACCTCTTCTCAGGGTGTTCTGGGGGACTCTGCTGTCAGAGGACGGGGTGGGGAGGAGGGGTGTGTCAGTAGCTATTGTGTTCCTGAGGGGTGGGTGTGTTCTGCATGGATGTTGATTGTGCTGCTTGCTCCTCAGTCTTAGTCTGTTTTCTGTTGTTATAACCGAATACCAGAGCCTAGGAAGTTTATAAAGAATAAGGTTTATTCATTCACCTCACCATTCTGGAGGCTGAGATGGCCAAGTTTTCGGGGTGGGGCTGCGTCTGTTCAAGGTCTTCTTGCTGGTGGGGACTCTGGATGTTTGGAGGTAACATTAGCACACATAGCAAGAGGGTGCATATGAGAGACATCCACAGGGGCTTTTATGACAGACCGTTTCTCAGGCTATTGATCCCTGAATCCATGAAGGGACCAATCCATTTATGAAGGGAGATCCCTCATAGCCTAGTCACTCCAAGCTTCCTTTGGTTACACTTTTTTTTTTTTCTTTGGCAGTACTGGAAACTGAACCTAGTGCCTTTACACTAAGCTACATCCCCAGGGTTTTTGAGACAGTCTCATTAAATTGCCCAGGTTGGGGTTGAATTTGTAATCCTCCAGCCTCCACCTTCCAGAGTGCTGGGATTAGTTTCGACTTTTTGAGACTTGCTGTGTAGTCTGGTCTGGCCTGGCCTTGAGCTCTCTCTGTCCTTCAGACTCAGCCTCCCAAATGCTGGAATTACAGTCCTGTGCCACTACTTCTGGCTGGTTACAACTGGTAATACCTCACAGTGGGGATTAAAATTTGTTTGTTTGTTTGTTTGTTTTGTTTTGTTTTGTTTTTCTTTTTTTTTTTTTGCGGCACCGGGGATTGAACTCAAAACCTCGCGCCTGCCAGGGCAGGCGCGTAAGGCACTGAGCCAAACAAACCGGCCCTGGTTTTTTGAGGCAGGGTCGCACTATGTAGCTCAGGCTGGCCTTGCACTCGCGCTGTAACCCAAGCCGGCCTCGAACTCACAGCGCTCCGCCTACCTCAGCCTCCCGAGTGCTGGGATTAAAGGCGTGCGCTACCACGCCCGGCTTGTTTTGGTTTTTTGAGAAGGTGTCTTTTGGTAGTTCAGGCTGCCCCTGAACTCACTATGTAATGCAGGCTGGACTGGAACTCGTGGCAATCCCTCCTGCCTCAGCCTCCCAAGTACTGAGATCACAGGCATATGCTACCATGCCTGGTGGGATTAAATTTCAACATGAGTTTTAGTGGTAACATTTGAACCATAGTACTCTCAGATTGCTAGGAGGCTCAGACAAATCCGCAACCCCCTCATTTATTTATTTATTTATTTTTCTTTTTTGAGACAGGGTCTTGCTACAATAGTCCAAACTAGCCTTGAATTCACTATGTAACCAGGCTTGACCTCACAGCAGTCCTCCTGTTTCAGCTTCCCAGGTGTTGGGTTTGCAGGTGTGTGCCACCATGCATGGCCTCTCTTCCTTTTTTAAAAAAAATAACTGAATCTAGTGATACCAAGCTCTGACTTGTTTTCTGCTAGCTACATATTATTATTATTATTATTATTATTTTATTTATTTATTTTTGCAGTACTGGAGATTGAGCCTAAAGAATGCAGAGCTATATCCCTAGTCCCCCACCCCTTTTCCCTATCCCTTTTAAAAAATTAATTACTTTTTTTGTGGTACTGGGGGTGAAACACAGGGCCTTTGAACTGATCTGTAATCCCTCGGCTCTCATTTTATATTTAGTGTTTTTATATATGTTTTGTTTGTTTTTGTACTTTTTTTTTTTAAAACATGGTCTTCCTATAGAGTTCAAGCCTGCCTTGGACTACGTAGCCCAGGCTGACCTGGAAATTATGGTGACCCTCTTGCCTCAGCCTCCTGAGTGCTGGAATTACAGGCATGCACCACTACACCCTGTACCTAATAGTTTTTGTGAATATGTATTTTCATTTTGTTTGGGAAGATTCTTAGGTACAGTCATAGAGTGAGTTATTTTATAGAAGTTCTCCCTTTGTCTTCCTTTTCTTTTCTCCCTCCTTTTTCTGTGTTATACATTGAACCCAGGACTTCACACATGCTAATCGTGTACTCTACCAGTGAGCTACACCTCCAGCCAGACCTTTTCCTTGATTGGTTGTTCATTTGAGATTCCTACTGGTATTGTATTTTTATTCCACCTCTATTTCTTAGATGTGTTTAGTTTTAGTCTGTTATTTTCTTTGTTTAAAACTTGCTGTTTGAGCTGGTTGTAGTGGACTGTGCTTGTAGCTCTAGCTACTTGGGAGGCTAAGGCAGGAGGATCACTTGAGACAGAATTCAAGGTTAATTTAGGCAACAGAGCAAGATCTCACCTTAAATAAAAAAACTTGCTGTAGGATCTGTAAATCAAGATGTTTCTTTAGATAGGTACTAGGCAAACTTTTTTTATTCATGCCACTGCGAACTAGGGACTATATTCTGCTTTTTTTTGGTACTGGGACTTGAACTCAGGACCTCGTGCTCGCCAGGCAGACACTGCCGCTAAGCTGTATCCCAGGCCCTGTATTCTGCTCTTGTGAGCTTAGAAGAGTAAATAGGCCTGGACTCCTACTCCAATGCTGCTCTACCCCTGGGCTGGAGAGAAGGCCAGTGCCAGGTCCGAGGAGCCTGCTGTAGTCATCCCCAGCCTTGGCAGGACCCTGCAGGACGGGACTGGTGTCCATCAGCTCTCCGCTGTGTCTCTGTTGTCTTGCTCAAAGGCTCCTAGCAGATAGGCAACACTTGCTAATTGTCTGTTGGTTCAGAGAGTGCATTGTTGCCTCAGAGGCTGGGGAAAGTTTCATGGAGAAAATGACTTTTAAGCTCAGGTTGAGGATTTGGAAATTCAGCATCAAGGGAGGTCAACCTGCAAATCTCTGGGTGAGTCAGAGTGAGAAGTGTGGGAGTACAGTTTGGCCGGCAGGAAGGGGCCAGGAGAGGAAGAGTGGGTAACGTGGACAGAAAGATAGACGGGAACAGATCCCTGGAGGGTGCCTCGAGTGTCCAGCTAAGAGGTGCTGCAAGATTGTGGCTCCCTCCTTCCTTTCTTTCCTTTCTTCTTGCGGTACTAGGGATTGAACCCAGGGCCTTTGCACTGAGCTATATCCCCAGCTCTTTTTAAATTTTCAGACAAGTTCTTGCTTAGTCACTAAACTGCCTAGGCTGGACTCAAAAGTTGTGATTTTGTTGCCTCAGCCTGGCAGGGTGCTGGGATTACAGGCACATGTCACCATGCCCACCCAGCTCTATCTTTTTATTATTTTTAAAGTTTTTATTATCATTTTTGGAGGTGCTGGGCACTGGAGGTTGGCAGAACGGCAGAGCAGTGGAGGGACGGAATGCAACCTGGCTTCAGGGAAGCGCATCTGTGGTGTGTGAGATGGAGAAGAGCTTTGAGGGGGCCGAGGACCAGTGCTGAGGGAGTAGAGAAGGTGCAGCCCCAGAGCACCGCATTAAATTTACCCGCTTAGCCATTTTTAGGTGGATAGTTCAGTCGTGTTAAGTCGTGTTTGACCACTGTTGTGCAACAGACCTCTAGAACTTTTTCACCTTTGAGAATTGGCACCATCTGCTAAGCGCTCATTCCCTCATTTCTTCCCACCAAGCCTTGGCAGCCACCTTTGTACTCTCTCTTTCTGTGGGGTGACTCTCGTCTGAGCCAGTCGCTTCTCATCCGTCTTTTTTGTCCACATCCCCTGCTTTTCTTCCCTGGGCCCTTCTCTCCGCAACACTGCTGCGCCCCCATCCTCGCTTTCCTCCACCTACAGCCACTCTGACTCACCCAGGTTGACCTCCCTTGATGCTGAATTTCCAAATCCTCATCCTGAACTCGAAAGCCACTTTCTCCATGAAACGTTCTCTAGCCCACAGGCACAGTGGATACAGCATTTGTCCTTCTGTGACCAGCTCACTTCATTTGGCATACTGTTTTCAGGGTCACCAATCTTGGTAAAGGCTAATACTCCAGTGTGTGCATAATACCATAGTTTGTGAGGTTTTTTTTTTTTTTTTTTTTTTTTGGTCTTTTTGAGACAGGGTTTCACTGTGCAGTTCAAGCTGGCCTTGGGCTCACTTTGTAGCCCAGGCTGGTCTCCAACTTGCATCTGACCTCCTGCCTCAGCCTCTGAGTGCTAGGATTATAGGAGTGTACCATCACACCCAGCTAATACCATAGTTTTTGCCATTATACTGTGCAGTATATTAAATTTCAAAAAAATCAATTTGAGGAGTACTTTATGTAAAATGAACTACAACTGTTTAAATAAAATGCAGTTTAGTGAATCTCCACAGATGTTCATATTTAGTCCCAAAACTACCCAGATCACGCTATAGAACATTCCCATCACTCCAAGTGTTCCTCCCTAACTGCTGGCCTCAGACCACCACTGACAGCTTTTTTGTTCTAGTTGCTTAATTTATGTTTTCTAGAATGTCATGTCCATGGAATTATAAGTGTATACTCTTTTTGTTTGTTTGTTTTGTTTTTTTAAGGCAGAGTATGTAGTACATTGTCTAGGCTGGCCTTGGGTTCACTGTGTTCCAGGCTGGCCTGGGACTTACAGTCTCCTTATCTCAGCCTCTCAAGTGCTGGGATTACAGGCATGCACCCCCACCAGCTTTGGTGCATACCTTCTTATGGCGGTGCATACCTTCTTATGTGTGACCTCTTTGGCTCATAGTGATACTGAAATTCATGTTATATGAATCAGTGGGTCATTTTCAGGAGACTATTTTGTTTTCTTCTGAACACACACTGCAGCAGCTATTTCTTACAAGCACATTGGACCTTGACTGACTGCCCAGATGTGTCAGTGGCTTGATTAGAGGCCAGAATCAATCCTACCTATGGTTTAACCCCTGCTGTCTCCAAAATCATTTTCCCCCTTGTCTGCCTTTCCCTGCTTTCTGCCTATACTGCATTTCTTTTGAACCTGTCCTGTCGTCTCCCTGAATAAGCAGTCACCATATCCCTAGGCATGGAGTGGCTTTACTTCTGTTTATAAGAGCATTTGATGAGCAACAACTACCTCTTTCCCTAGTGTAAGCCCTATGAATGCTGGGCAGATATGTTGCTGCCTGCTTCTGTGACTATCACCTGGCACATAGTAGGTGCTCACTTCACAACAGAATGGGTGAACAAGGCTCCATTGTGGGTAGCTGTGAGGCTTCCTGCACATGTAAACTGAGTCGTCTGTCTTTCTGGCATTGGCAGGACGAGCAGCTGAGGGCCTTGGTGAAGCAATTTGGACAGCAAGACTGGAAGTTCCTGGCCAGCCATTTTCCTGTGAGTATGGCCCCTCTGGGACAGTATGTGCCAAGGATAGACTTTCTACTGAGGAAGAAAAGGGGTTCCTTACCAGCATCCCAAAACAAAACGATCTATGAAGGATCTTTCTTTTTCTTTCTTTTCTTTTTTTTTTTTTTTTGCGGCACCGGGGCTTGAACTCACAACCTCAGGCACTGAGGTCACTTAGCCAAACTCCTGGCCCTGGTTTTTTGAGGCAGGGTCACACTGTGTAGCTCAGGCCGGCCTTGTGCTTGCGTTGTAGCCTAAGCTGGCCTCGAACTCACAAGGCTCCTCCGACCTCAGACTCCCCAGTGCTGGGATTAAAGGTGTGCGCCACCACGCCCGGCTTAAGGACCTTTCTTTTAAAACTGGAATTGGAGGCACTCTGTCAGAAGCATCTTCACAGAGCTGGCTGGTCGCCTCAGGCTGAGATGTTTGTCTCTGAGTGTGATCAGTGACACATTTGCATTTCTTCCTGTGAGTCAGGAGTGAACAGGTCCTCGTGAGACTGAAATTGAGGGGAAAATGATACCTGGAGCAGGCTTCATGGTGATGACCCTGCAGGTCTGGTCATCACATCTGAGCATTTAGAGTCTCCCAAGGCCTGAGGGTGGGCTGCCCCCACTTGTACCCTCACTCTAGGACTGCAGGGGTCAGGGAGGGAGGAGTGTTGAGGAGCTGCCATCTGGGTCCCTGAATCACCAGATCTCTCTGCTTTCTTTTCCTCATTTCCTCCATGTAATCCAAACCCTTCAAGGAATAAAAATGTTCTCCCAAAAGAAAGCAGGGATCCCTGACATGCCCCAGGAGGCTTTTGTAGAGTTGGAGGTGGTACCCCTCTGTTTGGTAGAGGTGACTTTCCACTGGGGCCTGAGTTTGTCCTTTGTAGCAAATATTTCTGTATCTGGTGCTGTGGTTGCTTGGGAGAGGCCACACCCACCCAAGGTGTGCTTGGCCCAGGCCCCTGATCCCAGTGCTCAACCAGAGCCTAGTCTTGTGGTCCCAGAAGGCTTCAGGTTCCTGTTCTTCCTGTTTTATTCCTAGAACCGCACAGACCAGCAATGCCAGTACCGGTGGCTGAGGGTTTTGAATCCAGACCTTGTCAAGGGTCCATGGACCAAAGAGGAAGACCAGAAGGTAACTGCAGTTGGGGGCTGCAGGCCTCACAGGGGCCTCCCCCACCATGGAGTCCAGCGTGGAGAGCTGCTCTTCCTGCTGGTAGGGGCGTCCAGCTGATTGCTGGCTGTAACAGCCTGACATTCTCACCTGGATGTATCCCTGAGTCTGTTTCCAGGGCTCCTGCTTCTCATCTACTCGCTGATCCGTAAAGGGAAATGTGAATAGTGTGTCTACACCTAGAGTACCTAACAAGCTAGTTCAGCTACTCTCACTTGTTCTTTTTTTGTCTTTTTGAGACAGGGTTTCAGTATGCAATTCTGGCTGGCCTTGGATTCCCTATGTAGCCCAGGCTCACCTGGAATTTATGGTGATCCCTTCTACCTTGGCCTCTTGAGTGTGGGATTATAGGCATGTGCCACTAGCCCTGGCCTTATAGTCCTATTTTATAAGTGGGGAAACCAAAACTCAGAGAGGGATAAAAATACGTCAGGCTGGGAAGTGGCAGCACCATGGCCACACTGGCCCACTTTTGGGGTTTTCCTTGTCTTGTGCTTCTTTCTGACATCAGCCCAGGAGATGCCATCCCACCATGGCAGCCATAGTTCCCCAGGGAAGAGAGGAGGCAACAGGAGCTAGATAATTTTAAAACTGCTTGTTGATCAGACTGATACGTGGTTCCTGTAAAAGTTTAAGCCATACAGAAATGAAGTCAAGTATTCCCATACCAAAATCCCTTTGCCAGAATCCCTCCTTCCCAGGTCGTAGGTGGCTTCTGTGCATGTGAGAACGTGGGTATCCAGAAGCCAAGAGGGGTCTGGCCTGGCTCAGGTGGTTGTGTCTGTTGTTTGTCCTCTGAGCAAGGGTGCCTCGCTGAGGGGACAGTGGGGGACTAAAATCCAGTCCTGCTCAGCCACGACTAGGGGCCGTACCCTGATGAATTGTACAGAAGTGCAGATGGGGCTTGGGGCCCTGTGTTGTGGCAGGAGCTAGAAGGTCTGTCCCCTGCCCGTAGTCCCTACGGCCCCTCCTACAGGAGTGAGCAGTAGGTGCTGGGGGTTTGGAGCCCTGTGCGGAGGTCTACCTCTGCCCCTTTCTGTGTTGCCTGGTCTAAACCCTGAAAGTGGAGGGGAAAGGTTCTGGCTCCTTTTTCTTTATTTGCTCTCCAGTCTCGAGAGTCTCAGGTGCTCTTGGCTTTGGTTTATTCCGCGCAGTAAATGACAGGGACGTGGTAAGGTCCCTAGGCAGTTACATGGACTGCACAGTCATCCTCTGAGTGCTGTCGCCCATAACCATCACAGTGGTTCCTGGCTTGCCTGAGGAGATGGAACCCTGATACATCTTGGGGCCACAGTGAAGCTCCTGTGGATGTGAGGTTGCTGAAGTGGAGGTGAGGGAAGGCTTGTCTAGCTGCTTCACAGAGGCTCTTTTTTGAGGTTATTGAGCTGGTCAAGAAGTATGGAACGAAGCAGTGGACACTAATTGCCAAGCACCTGAAGGGCCGTCTGGGGAAGCAGTGCCGGGAGCGCTGGCACAATCACCTCAATCCCGAGGTGAAGAAGTCGTGCTGGACTGAGGAGGAGGACCGGATCATTTGCGAGGCCCACAAAGTGCTGGGCAACCGCTGGGCGGAGATTGCCAAGATGCTGCCTGGGAGGTGAGCTCCCTGCTGGGGACTAGGGGGCTGGGGAAGGTGAGGTTGTGCTGATTCAGTGTCCTGTGCTCCTGCTCCAGCCTTGTCTCCAGGGCCCTTGCATGCATGCACAGTCAGGAGGGGCAGCTCCCCAGGAAGGTACTGACCTTGAAAAGACAAACATTGCCAAGGGAGGCCTCAGCCTAAAGTCAGGCTGTAACTGCAAACTACTAAAAAGAGAAACAATGAAAAATAAGTCTTCTGTCTCTACTTTTTATTAAGACAGATTCTTGTGTAAAGTGTTTACCTCCTTATTTATAAATGGTACTAGCTTTATTTTGGTCTGAGGATTAAACCCAGGGCCTTCACACAGAGCGACATCACCTGCCAGTTTTTTTGTTTTTCTTTGTTTTTTTGTTGAGACAGGGTGTTACTGAGTTGCCCAGGTTTGGGTCAAACTTGAAGTCCTCCGGCTTTAGCCTCTCTAAGTGCTGGGATTATAGGCCTGCACCACTGTGCCGATCAGTATGCTGTGTTGTGTCTTAGTTTTCAGCTACAGGAAAAGATTCAGCTTTCTTAGACTTCCTACACTCTCTGCCTCCCCATTTCTCCAGTATACTACCCTAATTTTAGTTAAGACAACAATGCTTACGATGTCATCTTGTAGATATAACTCAATTGTTAGAACTACTTCCTGGCACTATATTTCCTTCTTGCCTGACATTTGTTTTTTCTGGAATTGATCATTCCTTTGTTTTTCATTCACACAGGTTACAATGTAGCTTTTAGATTCTTGTCAGTGACCCAGGGTATCTATCATTGCTATTCTTCAGACACTTGGACTGACTTAGGCAATATATTTGTCTCTTTTCCCTTCAGAAAACCAATGCTAGACATCTTTGTTCTTTTCCGTTTGCCAGTCACTTTTTAAGACTGTTGTCCTGTTAACATGGAGCATTCATTCTCTTGCATCTGTCCTGTCTTGGATCCCTCTGCTTTCTTGGTTTACTTCCTTTTTTGGTGGAGTACATCCTTCTGTATTATTCTGAGATCAGTCAAAGGGAGGTCAACTTTTGGTTATAGCATGTCCAGTGATGTTTATATTTGATAGTTCGTTTTCCTTCTTTTTCTTTTTCTTCCTTCCTTCCTTCTTCTCCTCCTCTTCCTTCTTCTTCTTTTTTGTGGTACTGGGGATTGAACCAGGGTCTTGTACATAGTAGCCAAGCATTCTGCCACTGAACAACATCCCCAGACCAATTATGTATATAAATATATGTGTAAGTATGGTTTTTTGAGACAAGGTCTCACCATGTTGTTTAGGCTGGCATGAGCAGACTATGTAGCTCAGGTTGACCTTGAACTTATGACAGTTCTCCAGCCTCAGCCTTCCAATCAACCTCCCAGATCCTGGAATTGCAGTAGATCCTTGACTTATAAACTCAGTTTGTTCACGAGGATTGGTTGTAACTCTAGATGGCTGTAAGTCAAGACTATTTTTCCCATAGGAAATAATGGAAATATCCATAATGCATTCTGAACTTCACAAAGCACCCCATAACCTTTTCATAATAAAAAAAGGTTATATAATGTGTGCAATTAACTAGAAACACCAATAATTTTCCTAGGGTATTCACCAAAGTGTTATAGAATGTGCCTGGCTTACCAGAAACAATTTCATACTGTACTCACCATTCATTCAAGTTGACATCTTTGGCTTGCAGGAAGGGAGGATGAAATGGAAGGTGGTTCTTGTTTAGAAAGAGAGTCCCCTTCCATAAGAGAGAGCATCAGGAATCTGGCTCTTTGGTGTCCTTTCTCTCCTTGGGAGAGTCTGTAGCCCACTAGGACCTGCTTTGGCTCACGAGGTTGCAACCTTTGCAGAACTGAAAACTGGTCTAAGGTTTTCTGTTTCTGTCTTTTCTTTAACATTGTTTTTTTTTTTTTTTGTTGTTGTTGTTGTTGTTGTTGTTGCACCGGGGATTGAACTCACTGTCTCATGCCTACCAGACAGGCGCTTAAGCCACTGAACCAAACTCCTGGCCATAGTATTTTTTGAGGCAGTGTCACACTATGTAGCTCAGGCTGGCCTTGCGCTCATGTTGTAACCCAAGCCAGCCTCGAACTCGCAACACTCCACCTACCTCAGCCTCCCGAGTGCTGGGATTAAAGGCATGCGCCACCACGCCTGACTCAATACTGTTGTTTTTGATTATTATTGTTTTCTTTACTTTCCTTAGCTTCTTTTCTGGCTTTTGGGGGGCATTTTGATAGCCATAATCACAGCAGTTATATAAAGTACTGACCAAAATTATGTCTGCAAGCATACACATCTGGGCTTGTGTATGCTTATATATGCTTTTCTGGCATCACGAGTCTTTGTTTACAACTGCATAAATGACATTTGGGTCGTAACTCAATACTTTGGGTCGTAACTCAATACTTTGGTCGTAAATTAAACCTAATTTAAACATCATTCAAGTTCGTATGCAAGGCTGGTTATAATTCACGGGTCCACTGTACGGACATGTTTGCCACCATGCTCGGCTTATCCTCACACCTTTAAAAATGTTATCTTGAAACAATGTCCTGGCTTGCCCAGACTGGCCTTGGCTTGCAATCCTGCTTTGGCCTCCTGAGTAGTAGCTGGAATTACAGGTGATTACCACTGTGGCCAACCCAGTCTGTCTTTGGAAATCATTTTGACTAAACATTTTTACTTTTCTATGGTCTCATTTCTGCTTTTTCCTCTGCTTGTACCTTATTCTTATGTTAGTAACAGCTTGTTTCACTATTGATCAGATGTTTTGAAAATGCCTCCCTGTCCTACATTGTTTATTTTCTGTTTCTTGTTTGTTTGCTTGTTTGTTAGTTACATTTTGTACTGGACTCTCCCTTTATTTTTTTTATTTATTTTTTTTTTTGTGGCACTGGGGATCGAGCTCACAACCTCGCGCCTGCCTGACAGGCGCGTAAGCCGCTAAGCCAAACTCCCGGCCCTGGTTTTTTGAGGCAGGGTCGCACTGTGTAGCTCAGGCCGGCCTTGCACTCGCGTTGTAGCCCAAGCCGGCCTCGAACTCACAACGCTCCGCCTACCTCAGCCTCCCGAGTGCTGGGATTAAAGGCGTGCGCCACCACGCCCGGCTTGGACTCTCCCTTTAAAGTTGGTTGGCCACTCACATTCAGTCACTGAAAGTCCTTTAGAAGCACCCTGCCACAAGGGCTGAGCTTGTCTGTTGGTGGGTTTTGCTCCAGGTAACTGGGTATCCCCTGACTTTTTGGAAGAACATTCCAAGAACCAGTGAGTTTTCTCTGGAGTTGTTCCTTTCTCTAGACATGAATGATCCTACAGACTGTTTCTTGGGGATTTCTGTTCCGGGTGGGAATACTGGTCTGGTACAAGGTAGGGAGAAGTGGGCTGGGTGTCCTCCATCCAGTGTATGAATTTTCACTGAGTCCCAGTTTCAATCCTGTGCACCAGCCCCACCCTCTGTTGTGGCCAGGGTTGCCAGTTATTCCTAGAGAATAAACCTCCTCAGTCCTACAGTTGAGGTCAGGGCCAGGAATTTAACTTTGAAACAGTTGCTCTCTTTTCAGCCTGTGCTTCATCCCTGTTCCTCACTGGGTCTGGTTCCTCCAACCCTTTGTGGTTCTGTGAGGATCCTCTGGATGACTTGATTCTGTTCTTACCAGAATCTCTCCCTGGGTCAGTTTGGTTTCAACTCCCAGCCTCCTGGAGGAGACTGTGCTCCCCTACCTGCTTTCCATCTTCTTTAGGCTCATAAAAATCTCGTATTTGCTGTGTTCTTTTACCCTGTTCTCTTTGTCCTTGGGCATTTTTGCCTTCCCAAATTGTATTAAATTTGAGTCCTTTCTTTGTTCTGGGAGGTAGAAGAGAGGAAATGCAAGGTGATGGTTTTCCTAAAGGCTGGAATTTTGTATTTTCATAACTCAAAGCCTGAGTCTGTCATCTTTTAAGGCCTTCCTGGCACTTAGATATTTTTCCCTGCATGACCTGATTGCAGATACCACCAGTCTGTCCCTGGTCACTTGGTGGCCTTTAGCGACTCTGCCTCTGTTTGGTCCTCAGACATCATGAACTCTTTGTGACAGCTCCCTCTACCCCTCTCTCAGCCTGGACTGCTCTGCAGCTCACAGGCTCTCACATATCAGTGCTTGGCAGGGTGTTATTTGAGAATTCTTCTCTGTTCTTCCAGACTGTGCCTGGTCCCTGTGACCTTTGCCTAGTGCCCATGCCCCGTGTGAGTGGCGTGTACCTCATTTACAAGCATATGAAATGCCTGAGTCCCTGACTAGATGAGACTAAATGACAAGTCCTCATCTCATTTATTAGTGCATCCTCAGTGCCTAGAATAATGCCTGACAGTAGGTGTTTCATAAATACATGTGAACACAAGCATGAGTCTCCTTTTAGCTTGGAGCACCCTGGACTCTGACCTTGGGGGTGGGAGGGCTGGGGTGGTGTTTGGAGCCAGAGCCCTGAGATGCAGAAATTCAACCATAAGGGATTTCTTGAGGAGAGACTCTCGCTTACGAGGGAAGAAGTGGAGAACAGAAGGGGCCCAGCAAGGTGGGTCATAAGGCCAAGTGTGTGTGTGCAGTGGGGTTTGGATATATCCTAGGCTTCTTTGGTGATCTAGGGACCAAGCTCTCAGCAGAAGCCAATGACAGGAACCCTCAGGGCAGCCAGGGTCGGGTGCACTACACGCAGGGAGGATGTGGGTGAAGTACCATCCGTACCCATCCCACACTCCAGTGCCATGTCTTGAAGGCCTGGAGTGTAAGTAACTAGAGATTCAGAACCTATGGCTGGACTAGTCGCTTAGTCAGAGTATTGCTGTCTGTCTAGCTCCATTTCAAGGGAAAAGCACTCTGTTTAGGCCTCAGAGAAGGAACTGCCTAGTGTGGCACTTCCTGTACTGTTGTCCTCTGTGCTGCTACTTGGCTAGACTGTCCTGTGCTTCGTACTCCTATCTACTTCTATAGCACCCTTGAGCTTCTGTGCTGCTTGGGTGTGCTAGTGTGTGCTAGTACCACCTGACTCTGCTCCTCCCCTACTGTACAGCTCTGTGTGCTATTGCATTGCTGTGAAAGTGTTTCCCAGCCTTTGGTAAATGATGGAGTGTGAAGTCATCTTCTGATATTCTAGAGAACACGGACTCTCTGTCCTCTGGCTATTAAAGTCTGGAAGGTGAACAGGGCTTCAGGTCCTTGTGAGACTCAGGCCAGGGTTTTTTACAGATGCAAAGTGGGCAGGAGCAGGGATGAGAGTTCCAAGACAGTTTTGTTTTTGTAATTTTTGTGATAACCTGAAGAATACATTTGCTTATTTCACAGAGAGGTATAGAAATCCTTAGTAAACCATTGAGACTTCATCTTAGAGATGAAAGACACGTTCGGGTTCATCAGGTTGGGCCTTGCACGCAGATGTGGGACCTCAGGATGCATGCACTAAAAGCTGAGCGTCAGACATCCTGGTTTTCTGTTCTGCTGCAGGACGGACAATGCGGTGAAGAACCACTGGAATTCCACTATCAAGAGGAAGGTGGACACAGGAGGCTTCCTGAGTGAATCTAAAGACTGCAAGCCCCCTGTGTACTTGCTGCTGGAGCTGGAGGACCAGGATGGCCACCAGGGTGCCCAGCCTGTGGATGGCCAGGTGAGGTGGCTCCCCACAGTTCAGCCTCTGGCTTGCACTTCGGGTTGTTTGCTTTGTCTTGTTGTGTGTTTATCTGAGACTATCGAATTGAACACCTTGTCCGCAGTTGCTTGCTGGTATCAGCCACACGGTCTAAATGTGGCTGTGTGTTTGGAGGTCCTTTCCCTGCAACATACTTCTGTGCCTGGTGCCTGTTGGGCAAGGTTGATGGAGCAGTCTGTTAGGCAATGTTGAGACCCAGGCCAAGGAGGGTCCCCTTCTCATCTATTGCTATACCTAAATGAAAGCGTCTTTGCCATTAAAAAGAAAAACCCAAGTGCTGGAAAGTAACTTAGTGGTAGAGTACTTGCCTAGTATATTCAGCCTTGGGTTTGATCCTCAGTGCCACCAACAAAAGAAAAGAAAAACTAAATTAGATTTATAAAGGTAATTTACATGCAGTCATAAAATTCATGCATTTACACATTTTTTTATTTTAAAGATAGTAAAATCCAATAAAACATAACAGAACAAAGTCAATCAAAACAAAGCAGTAGAACTGGTACAGAACTTCAAAGAAAGATATTATGAAAACAATAGCTACTATAGTATATCTTGTTATTTTCAGAATAGTTGACCATTCCAACAGGTATAGTAAAATCAAAAACAAAACAAAACAAAAAAAACACAATAAAAACAATATAAAATAAAGCAAATAAAAAAATTAATCAAAATAAAGCAAATCAATGAGAACAATGTTGGGCCTCGAAGACAAGACAGGGGAGAAACCCCCACATTTGCTGCATTACCTACTGTCATCTTCCAAAGAGATGCTCAGGCTGTCTGCCCCAGGCCTGCAAAATCAACAAAACATTACTAGCATCTAGTTGCTTCATGTACCTTAGTTGCTATCACTGTAGCCAGACCTCTGAACCAGCAGGTTGCTTAACGGTGGTGGTGGTGGTGGTGGGGTGGGGTTGTCTTTGATTCTTAGCCTGTGCTACAGGAGGTGCATGTTTCTCTTCCTGGATTCCGCGCCGGTTGCACAGGCCCCCGGAAGGCAGACTAGTTGTCTTCTGACTGGAGCCGCTCTGACCCAGCGGGGTGGGTTCTCAAAAGGCCCATCTCTTCCTCCTCCTGGAGTCCGTGCAAAATTCATGCATTTAGTGTAAAGTTTGGTGTTATAACAAAAGTATATACTTGTGTTTGTAACTGTCACCAGAATCACAGCATAGAACATTACCAGCACCCCAGAATTTTCTTGTGTTCTTTTTTGCCCTCCTTTTTCTGATTTGTTTTCTCTCTTACAATTTGCCTTTTTATATAGCATTATATTTGTAATTTTAAAAGAAACCAATATATATGTACATTGACATTCCCCATTCCATATCCCAGAACAAACTTTATATTTTTAATTGTATCTTGAATGATTTTTTTGCTGGTTTGTTTCAGTTTCTTTTTCTTTCTCTTCTCTTCTTTCTCTTTTTCTCTTTTTCTCTTTGTCCTTTTCTTTCTTTCTTTTTCTTTTGAAACAAGGTCTTGCTGTATAGTTAGGCTGGCCTGGAGCTTGCATTATGTTCTTGCCTCAGCCTTGGGGTTGTCATCATGAACTACTTAATCACTTTTTAAATGTTTCTTTTTACTGGGTACAACTTATTTATTGCTCCATTTCTCTTATAATACCTTCCTGGAAGGTTATATAATGTATTTGTTTGTATTTCTTGTTTTTCCAGTTTTAGTGAATTTCTTGATTCCCTGGTGTGAATGTACCTTGGTAACAAAATGAAATAGTACCAGGAGGGTTAAAGTGAAAGTCACACTACTCCCTTCACTCCTCCCAGCTCCTTGTGAGTCCTTTTACCAAAAGAGTCTGCTTTTGACAGTCTCTTACATGTCTAAGTAGCATACTTTCTATGTGGTATTTCTGGTAGGAGAAAAAATGTCCTTTCCACAGAGAGAGCATGGGCCTCAGCAAGAATGAAGTCTCGTAGGTGGAGTAGACAGGTTTTCCTTGGCTTCTAAGAATCCCCTTTTGCTGGAAGTCAGTTCGGTGACCTGGCTTTCCTTGCAGGCACTTTGCTGTGCTATCTGGAGTGTGGGCCATGCCAGGCTGGACTGACTGTGCCACACGCCAGGGCCCTGAGCACAGGGGGTGTCTGTTCCTGGTTTGATCCCACCCTTAATCCCTCTCTAGCATCATTTCAGTGATTCTCTTGTGCTGTAACTAGTTCCTTATTAATAAACACAAAGGTCATTTCTGATTTTGCTATTTAGAAGCAAAATTGTTTTTATCCTTGTGGCTGCATCCCTGCTCATTAGCTTAGTTATTTCTTGACAAATCCCTGAGCATGGATAGACATATTATGGAAAAAAAAAGTACATTTTGGTAGTGTGTGTATGGGACCACCCCAGGTTTCCCTATACACTGGTCAATGGTTAGTATTGTAAAATTATTTCCTGTGCTTTAAGAGTAGCACATGTTGCAATTTCAGCACCAATCTGGGCTGCAAAGTGAGCTCAGGGCCAGCCTGAACTGCATAGGGAGACCCTGTCTCAAAAAGTCCAAAACTTTTAATCCCAGCACTCGGGAAGCTGAGGTAGGCGGAGCGTTGTGAGTTCGAGGCTGGCTTGGGCTACAACGCGAGTGCAAGGCCGGCCTGAGCTACATAGTGCGACCCTGCCTCAAAAAACCAGGGCCGGGAGTTTGGCTCAGTGCCTTAAGTGCCTGCCCTGGCAAGCGCGAGGTTGTGAGTTCAATCCCCGGTGCCGCCAAAAAAAAAAAAAAAAAAAAAAAATCCAAAACAAAAAAAGCACATGACTTGGTGTGGTGGTTCACACCTTTAGTTCTAGCTATTGGGGAGGCTGAGGCAGGAGGATCTCAAGTTTAAAGCCAATCTGGGCCACTTAGACCCCATCTCAAACAAAAAGTAGTACACTGTCCTTGTAAAAAAATAACGAATTGTAAAATATGTTTGCCAACGTTTCTTACTTAGTAAGGTTAATAAGTTTATTTATTTATTTATTTATTTGGCTCTGGGGATCAAACTCACAACCTCGTGCTTGCCAGGTAGGTGCTTAGGCCACTGAGCTAAATCCCTGGCCCTATTTTTTTTTTTTTTTTTTTTTTTGTGGCACCGGGCATCGAACTCACAGCCTCACGCCTGCCAGACAGGCGCTTAAGCCACTGAGCCAAACTCACGGCCCTTGTTCTTTGAGTCAGGGTCACACTATGTAGCTCAGGCCAGCCTTGCACTCGCGCTGTAACCCAAGCTGGCCTCGAACTCACAACGCTTCTCCTACCTCAGCCTCCCGAGTGCTGGGATTAAAGGCGTGTGCCACCACGCCCGGCTACTAGCCCTATTTTTTGAGACAAGGTCTCACTATGCAGTTCAGGCTGGTCTTAAGCTCACTTTGTAGCCCAGGCTGATCTCAAACTCACAATGATCCTCCTGCCTCAGCCTCCTGAGTGCTGGGATTAAAGGTGTGTGCCACCATGCCTTTCTCTACAACTGTTTTCTATAATAGATTTTTTTCACTTTTCTTTTTCTTGTAATTTTTATTTATTTATTATTATTTTTTAATTTTTATTTTAAAGAGAATAAAGCCAAGCAAAATAAAACAGAATAAAGCAAATCAAAGCAAAACAGTGTGACATAGGGTTTCAAAATGAGATAATAGGAAGTCAACAATGGCTACCATAATGCCTCTTGTTGTCTTCAAAATATCTGCCCATACCTTCAGACATACTAAAATCAAACAAAATAGAGTAGAACCAATAAAAACGAAACAATGCAATACAGGATTTCAAAACAGGATAATATAGTAAGTCTAGAATGGCTACCAAAATATATCTTGTATGGGCCAGGGATTTAACTTAGTGGCATAAACGCCTGCCTGGCAAGTGTGAAGTTGTGAGTTTGATCCCTGGTACCAAAAATAATAATAACAAAATATATCTTGTTACCTTTGAAATAGCTGCCCATGCCATCAGATATATTAAAATCAAACTAGACAAAACAGAATAAAACCCAACCAAACAAAACAATGAAAATGAAACAGGACTTTAAAACAAGATAATAGGGAATCAACAGTGACTACCACCTTCACGAGGAGATCCCCCATGGATGCTATATTGTGTATTGTTATCCTCTAAATAGATGATCAGACTGCCAGTTTTAGGTCTGCAAAGTCAATGAAACACTAAACGCTACAAGCATAAAGTTGTATTTTACTTCAATAGGTATCATCACAGCCTGTGTTTCTACAGATTAGCCAGTGGTTTATGGGCGTGGGGGACAAGGACCTTGGCTCTTTTTGTCTCTCAGCCCATGCACCGGGAGGGGCTGGTGTCTGGTTTTCCGCTCTGTTGCCCACACATGGCATTGACTCAAAGGAAGGGCCTGGCTTGTTCTCCTCCCCATGGTCCACGAATGGCCTTTATCACTTTTCTTGAATGTGTCATAATCAGCCTTCTCCTATTATTGAGCCTCTGTCACATTTCCTCGATGCTGCAACAAACATCCTTGTTCAGATTCTTCCCGTGTGCACTCACCTATGCATGTGGTTAATTTTTTGGATGTGGAAAGTCAAGTAGTGGGTTGAGTCCAGGATTCGGGAAGTTTTCAGAGCATCGCCAAATCACTGCCTGAGGTGGTGCCCTTTTGTCCTAACTGTGATAATGGGGCTGCTCATGTCCCGCACTGTCAGTACTGACCGTGGTTGTGTAAGACATCTTTGCCAGATTCATGAGCAACAAATGCTGTCATTGTAATTTTAAGTCTTTTGAGTTGATCATCTTTATTTTTACTCAGCTTTATTAAGATGTCATTGATGAGCCGGGTGTGGTGGCGCACGCCTTTAATCCCAGCACTCGGGAGGCTGAGGTAGGAGGAGCGTTGTGAGTTTGAGGCTGGCTTGGGCTGCAATGTGAGTGCAAGGCCGGCCTGAACTACATAGTGCAACCCTGCCTCAAAAAAAAAAAACTAGGTCCTGGAGTTTGGCTTAAGCCCCTGCCTGGTAGGCACGATGCTGTGAGTTTGATCCCTGGTGCCACCAAAAAAAAAAAAAAAAGGTGTCATTGATGGAAAATTATATATACTTGTAACATGTACAGGGTGATGTTTTGTACAGTGTATAAACATTTTGTACATATACACACAATGTGGCATTTTGATTTTCATTTGAGGAGTGTAATTTTCCTGAAAGTGTTGATTTTTTTTCAATGATTTTTGTTTTGTTTGGTTTTGGTTTTGTTTTTTTGAGGTAAGGTCTCACTGTGTAGTTCAGGCCAGCCTTGATGTCACTGTGTAGCCCAGCTTGGCCTCCAACTCTTGGCAATTCTCCTGCCTCAGCCTTCCCAGTGCTGTGATTATAGGTATATGCTACCACACTGGCTTTTTTTTTTTTTTGGTGGAGTTGGGGAGTGCTGGGAATCATATCCAGGGTTTTCTTACTCAGCTGTATTCCCAACTTTTTTGTTTGTTTGTTTGTTTTTTGAAACAAGATTTCACTGTGTAGTCCAGGCTGGCCATGAACCCACTATGCAGCCCAGGGTGGTCTTGAACTTGTGGCAGTTGCCCTGCCTCAGCCTCTCAAGTGCTTGGATTATAGCCTCTTATTTTTATTTTGAGACAGGATCCCATTAAGTTGCCTGGACTGGGCTCGAACTTGGATGACAGATGTTGCAGTAGCTTTTTTCCGTCTGCAGCATACTTGATCCTCTATTATAGGTAGAAAGGTATAGTTTACATGTAACAGAAGTCACCCTCTACTACTGAGAGTCTATTACATGGTCAGTTAGCCACTACTACAGTTAATACAGAGTATTCTCCCTGACCAGTGGCATGGCCCTGTAATCTTTGCTGTTCAGGAGGCAGAGGCAGAAAGATTGCAACTTTGAGGCCATCCTGGGTAACTTAGAAGACTTTGTCTCAAAATGAAAAAGGACTAAGGGTATACCTCAGTAGGACACTTACCTAGCATATGTGAGGCCTGAGGGTCAATCCACATTACCACCAAAAGAGAGAGAGAAAGACATGGAACATTTTCGTCAAGTCTCCAAAATTCCAGTGTGTTGCATATGGTTGCCCACTCCTTCTGTTCTTTTCTGGGCAGCCAGTTGCCTGTTTTATGTTTCTGTAGTATCTCTTGTCTTTGCAAGAATGTGTACATTTGGAACCAGATGGTGCTCTTTTGTGTCTCTCTCTCTTGTTCAGCATAATACACTCAGTTCATTCTTGTTATGTCTTAGTTACTTTTCTCTTTGGTGAGAAGATACATGACACCCAAAGTTAAAGGGGGAAAGGTTTATTTGGCTCACAGTTTGTAGAGGTTTCAGTCCATAATCGACTGGCTCCAAGTTGGGGTGACATGGCAGAGGGGTAATAGTTTATGGTGGCGGAAGACAGCAAAAGCAACTAGAGAAGAGACAAGCCTGTGTCTGTCTCTTATTTTTATCAAGTCTATCGGGATTAGGATGGTGCCAATCCAATCATTGGACTGGTCCAGCAATCACTCTTGTTAAATCGCAGCACCCTTAATCCTAGCATTGAACCACAAATCAGTCACAAACTCTAGATTCAGCTACCTCCAAAAAGCCCCAACTAAAAGTGCATGAGGCTTTGGGGGCACATTTAGACACAGACCATAACATGTTGTATGTGTCTATAGTTTCGTTCCTTTTTTTTTGTTTGTTTGTTTTGAGACAGAGTGACCTCACTTGCCATGTAGCCTGTACTGACCTGAAACTGGTGAGTGTTCGACTCACAAGCATGTGCCACCACCCTCGGCAGTTTGTGCTTTCTTATTGTTGAGTAATACTCTGTTATGGTATGAATGTACCACAGTTTATTAAATAATTAGCTGAGAGACTTTATTTCCATGTAGCGTTTTCAAATAAAACCACTATAAACATCCCTGTGTAGTTTTATTTTTTCCATGCTGAGGGTGGAAGCCAGGGCTTCCTGCATGCTGGGTAAGTGCAGTATCATAGAGCTATACCCTTAGCACTGTGTACTGGTTTTTGCATAAACATAAGTTTGTATTTCTCTTGGGTAAATATGATCAGTATATACCTGGTTTTATAAGAAACCATGAAATGACTTCCTGTGTGATTGTTTGTTTGGTGGTGCTAGGGATTTTGAACCTGGGGCCTTTACATACACTAAGGTACATCCCCAGGTTTTTAAATTATTTATTTATTTATTTATTTATATTTTGGGGCAGGAGATCACTGAATCATTAAATTGCCCAGGATGGACTCAAACTTGTTAACCTCTTGCCTCAGCTTCCCAGAATGCTGGATTACAAACATGTGCTACTATACACTCCTTTTTTGTGGGCTTTTTATGATAGTGGCTTTTAAAAAGTGATTGTGGTGCCCCCGCATTATAACAATTCAGTTTTTAATCAAATCTGTTCATCGTATCCCCTTTTCTTTTACTTATATCGCAAACCATTTTTATTACATTCTTTTGACAGCCATGGTAATCGCCACAACACTGAGTGCTTTACATGTCCTTGCTGGTCCATATAGCACCCTCGGGTGTAAACCTTAGTGTCCTCATGTTACAGGCAAGGAAGCTGGAACTCACATCGCCTGTCCAAAGTCAGCTGTTCATTGACCAACCACTGTCTGAATCCGTAGCTCATGCTTTCTCCCTGGCCCCTCATGCTCCCATTACTATGGGATTTTGCTTCTTGCCCTCCAAGTGGCTGTGTTTAATTCCATTTGCCATTTGTAAGCCTGCCCTGGCATCAGATTAATATGCCCAGTTTATGTTTAGGATTTTGTCAGGAGAATTAAAATACAAAGGATTTTTCTTTATTTCTTCTTTTTTCTGTCATAAAATCTATAGTAAGGATTGATAAAGTTGCAAGAAGAACTCTTGTATGTGCTCTCTTGGGTTTGTTAGTTTTTAAAATTAGTCAGTTAACTTTATTGTTCCCTCTCTGTGTATTGCTTTTATATGTATCTGAGCCATTTGAGAGACTGTTAACTAGACTTTTCCTCCTTGAATACCTTAGCATGGATTTTCTTTTTTTTTTGCGGCACTGGGGTTTGAACTCACAGCCTCACACCTGCCAGACAGGCGCTTAAGCCACTGAGCCAAACTCTGAGCCCTAGTTTTTTTGAGGCAGGGTCGCACTGTGTAGCTCAGGCCAGCCTTGCGCTCTCATTGTAGCCCAAGCTGGCCTCGAACTCACAGTGCTCCTCCTGCCTCAGCCTCCCGAGTGCTGGGATTAAAGGCGTGTGCCACCACGCCCGACTTAGCATGGATTTTCTAAGAATAAGGATATTTACTCACTTACATAACCATAGTAAAATGTATCCAATTCAGGGATTTTAACCTTAATTCTGGGCTTTTTTTTTTTTTTTTTTTTGAAATAGAGTCTTGATATGCAGTTCAGGCTGGCCTCAAAGTCACAGCGACTCTCTTGCCTCAGCTTCCTGAGTGCTGGGATGTTACAGGCATTTGCTGCCACATCTGGCTTAATTCTGGACTTTTATCTCACCCACAGTCCATGTTGCATTTTTTCCTCGTGACCAGCTCAGGATCTGATACTGTTTTTAGTATCCTGTCTCTTGTCTCATGATATTGATATTTTTTGAAGTGTACAGTACAGCTATTTTATAAACTCTGAATTTGGGTTCATGTGAGTTTCCTCGTTTTCAGATTGAGATTATATATTATAAGCTGGAAACTCGGGGCCGGGAGTTTGGCTCAGTGACTTAAGTGCCTGTCTGACAGGCGCAAGGCTGTGAGTTCAATCCCTGGTGCCGCAAAAAAAAAAAAAAAAAAAAAAAAGCTGGAAACTACTGTAGTCTAATTTGTAACAAAAATGTACAAACGGTGTGCCCTTGTGTCTAACAGGGAAGCCTTGTGACTGGCTGGCCCCCGGCGCCCCTTGCCATGAAGGAAGAGGAGGGCAGTGAGGAAGAAGCTTCCATAGCAATTGCTTCTAAGGAGCAGGATCCTGTCCCTGCGGAGCTGGATGCAGTGCACACACCAGAGCCGTTGGAATTCCCCAAGCAGGAAGACCAGGAGGACCAGGAGGGCTCCTCACCGGAAATCAGCCTGCCTTACAAGTGGGTGGTGGAGGCGGCAAACCTCCTTATCCCTGCTGTGGGCACCAGTTTCTCCGAAGCGCTGGACTTGATTGAGTCGGTATGTTGATCGCCTCATAGTGGGCACAGGGCACCCCTGGCCCAGAGTGTTGCTCTCATGGACCTGCATCCTTTCTCTCCCTGTGTCATTTTGCTGCCTTTATCAACCTCCCACAAATTGCACAGCCCTGGAATGCCTGGGACACAGACGAGGCCACTGTGCAGTCCTTGCCCCCTGAGAGCTCCCAGTGAGAGCAGCAGAGTGTCTGCAGTACAGACAGCCTTACCGGTGACCGCAAGGGCAGCACAGGAGAGCAGTGTTTGTGGCAATGCAATGCATTCTTTCGCATTCCCCAGAGAGGGGCACAGAAGTGCTGGGGATTGGACTGGATTCTGGAGGGGCAAGTGGGTTTGGCTACACAGGATGAGCGGTCTGAGGCCATGCTATGGTTACTGACTACACTGGCTGTAAATCGAGCCCTTTTGTTGAGTGCTAGTTGGAGCCATGCCTCTTAGTCTAGTGTGGCATCTGGCTCCTATTTCTTTAGCCTGGAGCCAGGCCCCACCCCCTGGTTCAGAGCACCGCTGTTTTGTGATTCCTGTCTGCTGCGGACAGGAGAGCCACAGCCTTTGCAGAAACCTGCTGTCTTCCCCTGCAGCATCCCTGTAGGTAGTCCTTGTGGGATGTGTTTCTGGGTTATTAGATTTCATCAGTTCCAAGACCTCCCGGGGTCAGGGTGTGAACCTCAAATCAGCCTTGCCCTGAGCTGGTCTCCACCCTTAGGAATGGAACCTGAGGTCATGACACGTCCCAGGAACCAGAAATTGCTGTTAGGGTCTGGATCTGTGTTTTCCCTCCAGCATCAAATTGGAGCCCTGTTTCCGGAAGCCTTTGGGCTTGCACTGTAATTTTCAGGGTAAAGGTGGGAAGCCCAGGGTGACTCTAGGTTTGTTCCTAGAAGCTTTGAGCAGGTTCCTTGGTAAGTAGAAAGTAGAAAGTCATGGGGATTGGAAACATCCTAACCTCTGTCTCTGGGCAGGACCCAGATGCCTGGTGCGACTTGAGTAAATTTGACCTTCCCGAGGAACCTTCTGCAGAGGGCAGCATTGCCAGCAGCCCTGTGCAGCCCCAGGTTTCACAGCAGCAGCAAGCACGCCAGCCAGCCTCGTCGGGGCCTAGTGTGACCGAGTACCGCCTGGACGGCCACACCATCTCAGACTTGAGCCGCAGCAGCCGGGGCGAGCTCATCCCCATCTCTCCCAGCACTGAGGTCGGGGGCTTGGCTATTGGCACACCACCCTCTGTGCTCAAGCGGCAGAAGAAACGGCGTGTGGCTCTGTCCCCTGTCACAGAGAACAGTGCCAGCCTGTCCTTTCTGGACTCTTGTAACAGCCTCACCCCCAAGAGCACACCCGTCAAGACCTTGCCCTTCTCACCCTCCCAGGTATGTGGACCCCTATGACCACTCCTTTGATTGGTCCTCAGACCCCAGTGTTTAGCCAGTTCCTGACACACATGACATACAGTTCTGGATTAATCGAGCGCTTTAATGTGCTTGGCTCTGTGCTTAGTGTTGGAGACAAAGGATGAGCAAAGCCAGATCTGGCCTTGATCTTTTGGAGCTTACACTTCAGCAGGAAGAGCGCTCATAAAAGGCCCAGGTAGCAGTGAAGGGGAGGCTCCCAGCTCAAGGTCCAGGAGGAGGAGGAGGAACGGCTTGCACTGAGGTAGCAGCAGGCAATTGAGGGGCAGGGACAGGAGGAAGAGCACTGAGTCCCACTCAGTGGAAGAACCTAGGCCCAATCAAAGCTGCAGGTGACATGGCCCTGCCCTTAGAGAGGTAGTCCGTGCTGGGGACAGGCTTGTGGTATAGTTGACAGACTGAAGTGTGAGAAGCACAGTTGTAGCAGCAGCTGCTAGGTCAGTTACTGGGTTCTGGGTCTGCTCCATGAACTCTGTAAGGCATATGGCGTGGCAGGCAGATCCAGGAAGGAGCCAGGCAGGTGCTCAGGCTTCCTGCAGAGTGGTATCTGAGTTGCTCCATTGCTTGGAGCAGAGGTGTGCAGGCAGGGAAGAGTATAGAGGGGAGATGTCAAGTAGGGCTGGCAGCGGGGATGGGGGTGGAGGCCTTGGGTATAACTAGGGTCATGACTGCCTTGCAGTTGAAGGGAACTCTGGGCAGAGGCTTTGGCTGTGCCCCTCCTGGGAGGCTGTGGGGAGAGCGAGCCCCTCAGTGACGTGTCGCCTGAGGTCTTCTGCTGAGGGATTGGGTTTGGCCTGTAGTATTTCCAGGAGAACCCTGGCTCTGTTTACTGGGGCTGTAACCAAGTGAACCACAGGATGGTTTAGACAACTGAGGTGTATTTGCTCACAACTCTGGAGTCTAGAAGCACAAGATCAAGGTTTTGGCAGCCTTGGGTTCTTCTAGGCCTCTTTCCTTGGCTTCTCCTATCCTGTCTTCTCATGATCTTTTGTGACTGTCTAATCTCCCCTATTTTATTTTTTTCTGAGGAGAACACCAGTCATAATGGGCCAAAACTTCATTTTAAGTTAAGTATTTTAACTCAGTCCTTGTTTCCAAATACAGCCCCTTTCTGAGGTGCTAGAGTTTGGGACTCCCACGTAGGAGTCTGAGAGGATCATAGTTGAGAGATTTGCACCCTCCAGGTGGAGCCTTCCAGGTGGAGAAGGACAGCAGTGGAACTGCACTGTTAGCCCAGAATCATGGGGGTGACTGCCTGCTCCAGAGGCTGCCCGGTGGGGACCTGAGGCTGCAGGCGCTTTCTGAGCTGGTGACAGTGGGTTGGTGGTATTACTGCATGTTGTCTCTGTCTACATTTCAGTCTCCCCTCCAGCACCCAGTGCAAGAACCTAAATCTCTGTTGTTTTTCTGTAAAGGGGGAGTGCAGTAGTGCCTGTGTCTCTGGATTTGTGGGGCTGAATGGAATTACCTGTGTCAGGTGCTGAGCATCATGTAGGCAGGTGTTCTCTAAGTGGCATGTCACCCTCCAAGTCTTAGGTGCTGGTTTTAAAGCCCTGGGAAAGGAATCCTTCCATAGTCAGCTTTCTTTGTTTTACCACTGTGTGGCAACAGTGAGGGAGAAGGCCATGGTGAATCCAGGGTCTACAGAGGCTTACTTGCTGGACTCCTGTCCATTTGTCCTGGTCTTTGCTGGTGCCTGGCAGGTAGGAGGGAACTGAGCTTCAGGACAGTTGTATCTAGGGGAAGGTCTCTTGAGTCTCTGCCTGTGCTCCCAAAGGCCTGGACAGTTCACATGTGGATTATCTTTCCTTCTGTCTCTTTCTTCCCTGGCAGTTTCTGAACTTCTGGAACAAGCAGGACACCCTGGAACTGGAGAGCCCCTCGCTGACATCCACTCCAGTGTGCAGCCAAAAGGTGGTGGTCACCACACCCCTGCACCGGGATAAGACGCCCCTGCATCAGAAGCACGCTGCGTGAGTGCCCCCTGCCTGTGCGCTGCAGAGTCAGCCCGTTCACTGGGTTTTAGTTATCCTTTGGATTTGCTGAGCTACGTGTACATGTGTGTTTCTTTGGTGTTTTTTGGGACAGCGTCTTACTGAGTAGTCCAGGCTGTCCCTGAACTTGGTATATAGCCCAAGCTGGCCTCAAACTTGCAATCCTGCCTCAGTCTCCTGAGTAGCTGGGATTATAGGTGTGTGCCACTGTACCTAGGTTTTAAACTTTTTTTTACCTGTTTCCTCTTCATATGCCTACTCATTTTTAGCTCTTTCTCTGACCTGGAAGAGTGCCAGGGGACTTTTCCTGATTATCCAGTGTGGCTTTCCATGGCCTTCCACCTGCTAAGCCCTTGACTGGCAATATTGGACTTGTCTCCAAGCAGCCTTTCTTGCTGTTTTTCATGGGGGCATCCAGAGGTTTCTGGTGTGTGTGTGTCTGTCTGTCTGTGTGTGTGTGTCTGTGTGTGTGTCTGTGCTCCGTCTTGGTGATACTGTGGATCAAGGTGGCTCTGAAGTTTCCTCATGTGGAGTTGCTTAATCCTGGCTCAGGTTCTCCCTTTGAGCTATAGTTTGAACTGCAAGATGTTCACATTTTACTTGTGTTTACCTGTCTTTATTGCTCTTTATAGAGGGTAAAAGAGTATCTTTGTATCTGTGCGAGAGATAATGGGGTGGGAAAAGATTGTATGGGTCTCTTTTTAATCTCTGTCCTAAGGAAGGAAGAGAGGAATGGGCTGCTCTTCTTCTAGCTTTTTATCTCCCAGTGGAATGCCATGCCACTGTGTCTGGGAGGTGGCCTCTGCCCCCGTGGTCCTAGTAGTGGCATATTCCTCCTGACTGTCCTGGTTTTACCTTGAGAGTCAGTGCGGCCAGGTGACCAAGGCCAAATGACGCTTGCTCAAGGAGTCACGTGTCGGGAGTCTGGAGCCTACCAGCATTCCTGCTCTGGCACCTATCCCTGGTGGTCTGGGGTGTGAGGCGCCTGTTCTGTCCCCTCTCCCTTCCTCTGTGGGCTTCTCTGTGACAGGCAGAGAGCATGTGTGGGGTCCGCATCTGAGAGAAAGTCTTGGTGGTTTTGCTTCTGGGAGGACTGTTCCTAGGTTTCCCAGCATTGTGTACCTGAGCCTGCTCGCCTGCACCCTGGAGCGACCACGCAGGAAGGCGGCCTTCTTTGGTCCCCTGCCATCTCTCTCTGTGCCTGGAGTGTGGTTGCAAGGCTGCCTTTTTTCTAGAAAGTCAGAGTGTGGACTAAGACCAAGCTGCATTCTCTGTCTTCTGCCCATCTTAGACTCTTTCCTGTCCTGTTTCTGTTGATGGCCCTTCCTCCAGGTGTCTGACCTAGCCCAGAGACCTGGCGATGGCATCTGGGCCAATGTGATGGGAAGAGCGCCTGTGCAGGGGGCCCCTGTGCCCCTGTGCCTGAGTGGGGGTTGCCCCACCCTATCTGAGCCACTTCCTCTGGCCCCTGGCAGGTTTGTAACCCCGGATCAGAAGTACTCCATGGACAACACTCCCCACACACCAACCCCGTTCAAGAATGCCCTGGAGAAGTATGGGCCACTGAAGCCCCTGGTATGTCCTTCAGGTCTGCACATGGTGGGTTCACAGAGCCTTTTCCCTCTGAGATCCCTGGGTTCTCTCCCAAGAAGGTGCAGATATCCTGTTTTTATTAATGGAGCTCTTCAGGCTGTTCTTGTCATCTCATCAGCATTTCCTAAGTGCCATCAGTGTGCCAGGAAGATGCCAGCTGGCATCTGCTGCTGGGGACGCAGCAGTATCCAAGTGAAACTGAGCTCGTAGGAGGGTGGAGGCCAACATTAAACATATGCTGCGTAAATGACGAGCTGCTTTCAGCATGTACTATAGTTAGGAAGAACAGTCAGTGCTGGAAAGGTGAAACAAGTCCCAAGTCCTAGGTCTGGTTCTGCAGGGTGACAAATTGCTTCTAATACCTGAGCCCTTTGACTAACTTCCAGCTCTTACAACATGCCGGAAAGTCACTTGGGGGCCTGCGTGACTGGCCGCGCTGTGGCTCCTGAGCATCTTCCCTCAGCACTGAGCACACTGCCCTTTCCCCTTCTCCTAGTTGATGGCACAGTCATGCTATCCCTGTGAAAAAGAAATTAATGGCCCCTTGGGCTTTCTGAGACCAGCAGGTAGTGGTGAATGGGTGGAATCATCTCTTTGCTTGGTCTCTGCCATGGAGGCTGGAGAGGTTACCTGAAACCCGCAGTCCTGAACCAGGGAAATGGTCCCAGTGTCTATTAATATGGCACAAAGGGCTAAGGGTGGCTGTGGTTAGAGTGAACCAGCAACTGGTAGCCTGGGACAGGCTCTTGGTCTCCGAGCCTGCGTCTCCACCCTGCAAAGATGACACTTACTGCACAGGCTGCATGGGGTTAATGTGGGGCGTGGGGCTACTCTCAGCTGTGCAGGCCCAAGAGGTTGAGGTCTTCATCCATTTGTCCAGAGCAGGCCAGTTAAGGGTTGGGAATGGTGCATGTGAGGTCAGTGTCCTTTCTGACTTGTCCAGTACTCTCCAGCAGTGGCTAGTCTGTCCTGCTGTCCCCGTGAGCGGGCTTGTCCCAGCCCGAGAATGGAACCTCAGGTGGGCTGCCTCTGCCCTGCCCACAGCCCCAGACCCCACACCTGGAGGAGGACTTGAAGGAGGTGCTGCGATCTGAGGCTGGCATTGAGCTCATTGTTGAGGATGAAGGGAGGCCTGAGAAGCAGATGAGGAAGCCTGGGGTGAGTGACTGGGCCATGGAGGATGAGGCACCGGGGAAGGTGGGGTGCCTCACCGATGGAACTGACAAGGGAGGCCCCCTCCATCACTTTGACAATCACTTACTTCCTCAGCGTTGTGATTACACTCTTCTAAAGTGGGCCCTGGGCAGGGTGTGGTGAGTGGGACAGCTGTTAGAACCCAGAGACTTCATAGAGTTCAGCAGGTAGAGACAGACACCCCTCACCATCTGAAAGGCACACAGGTTCCAAGGGCTTCCATTAGATGGAGGTGGGATGGTCAGGAAGAGCTGGCCAGGCAAGAGTGCCTGGCTGGCTATGTGGGCGGCAAAAGGAGGGTGGACATATCTGCTCAGGTAAGGTAAAATCAGCAAACCCCCCGTGTGAGAGGGGCAGGAAAGGCACTGTCCCCAGGCTGGCACAAGTGCCGAACTCTTGAGCAGCTTTCTTCTGACTGCACTGCCTCTGGCTGTCCTAGCCACTTTGTGTCTCCTTTTGTCTTTGTGCTCTTGTTTTCTCAGACTGCTCTCCTCTAGGGAAGGGTGAGGACCATGGAGTGGACAAGGCGGGTGGGGAGGTATTCAGTGAGGCTGGAGTCACTTCCTCCCTGTGTAGGTGAGGGAACCTGGCCCGGGGCCCATAGGGCCCTCCCTGGCCTCTCCTTGGTGTTCTGTACCACTGTCGTGGCTGCTGGGTTAATGGAGAGCTGCATCCCACAGCTTCTCCTTGGTGTGGAGCAGACAGACCCTGACCTGTTTCCAGGAAGTGCAGGGCTGGAATTGGGTGCTCCTTTATCGGGGTATACCAGGGGCATGTCCCGTGGGCTTTACCTTTCCATGCTACAGGTGTGTGGGTGAGTGCCGCAGGTGCCCCTGAGTGGTTCTCTGTCGGGGCATGGTTACGGACATACTTGGTGTGGTAGAAACATGGGGGCTATATCTGGTCCATTCAGGAGTGAAGAGCAGGTTTCTTGGTGGGTGGACATTTATGTTGTGTCCTGCTTGCTGCTGCAGTGTTCAGCAGGACAGGGCCTACCCTGGGCACAAAGTATAATGGCCCCAGAGTCACCTGGACCCCCATCTCCCCAACACCAAGTCCCTACCAGCTAGTTCTTGTTTGAAGTTTTGCTGCTGCAGGGCTTGGCTCTATGATCATGGTTACCAGGGCGCTGACCACAGGAATCTCTGATGCCTGCTCCTACCATCTCTCCCCTCCCCACTTGCAGCTGCGGCGGAGCCCCATCAAGAAAGTCCGGAAGTCTCTGGCTCTTGACATCGTGGATGAGGATGTGAAGCTGATGATGTCCACATTGCCCAAGTCTCTGTCTTTGGTGAGGGGCCAGCTGTGACCACCGTGTCCCAGACCTGCAGAATATTCTTCTGCCTGGGGAGTGTGGTCTCCCTGGTAGCCATCCACTTTGGGACCATTGAGTCGTGGGGACCTGACCTCACAGTAGAGTGCTCTGTGGTTTTAGAATAGGCCTTTGGAAAGGCCAGGCCAGCAGGAGGGTCTTATCTTGTGGGTTTTATTTATGGGAATTGAGTTGCTAGGAGACCATGGTTTGAAAACCTGGGATCTGGGTCCTCAGCACCCTGCTTTGTATTCTGTGACCCCATCGGGGTTGGTGATGTATCTCAAAGCACAGCCAGGTGGCTGGGGGCCCTGGAGCCTGGGTCGGGGATGGGGAAGGGAACGGTTGTCATCTAACTCCCAGCCAGTATCCTTGCTGGCAGGTGTGGCTGTCAGACTGACCCCAGGTAGGTCAGGGCCCCCAAGCCATGCTGTGGTGCTGATTGAACCCTTGGAGCTGACGGGTGCTAGGGTGAGCTGACTCGCCCTGGTGTTCAGAAAGGTAGTGAGAGGAGTGGTGGGGTCACAGACAGAGGTTAGGAACCACCTGACCAGGTGTCACAAGTGAGACTGTTGCCCTGACAGTCCTGGTGGAGAAGTATCACCATGCCTAGGGGTCTCTGTCAGACTGGCAACTTAGGTTCTCTCTAGCCAGACCTTCAGCTGGCATCACCTCAGGTGTATGACTATAGTCTCAGTGCTGAAGAGCGAATCCAGGGTCTCATGCATGCTAGGTATACTGAGTTGGGCATGTGAAATAATTACTAAAAGAGAAGGACAGCATTAGATGAAGTGATGAAAATATTTATTTGAGGCGGAGTGGGCCTGGGATTGAGTTGTGGTACCACCACTTGCCCCGGGATCTTGGCTCTCAGAACCGGTTTCTTGACTGTGGAAGTACGTGGAGACCAGGTAGACTGGCAGGAGGGTGAACTGCCAAGCAGAGCTGCGGAGCTGGGCAGGAATGCTCCGCTGTCGATTTACTGGTCAGGCAGTTTTGCAGCTGTTTGGTGTTTGTGGATGTTTCTGGGATCCAGAGAGCTGGAGACCACCGAGGCTTCCTGTGACAGGAGCCAGCATTGCTGAGTGCACACGAGCTAGCACAGTTCTCTGAAACGAGCATTTCACAGATAGTTGCCCAATCCTTTAAGTGTTCTGAGAGAGGAAACCAGGAGGAGTTAGTCTCCTGTCCAGAATCTCAACAGCTAGAAGTGGTTATGTGGGGATGTGATTGTGCTTCATTTTTGTTTTTTTCCTTAGGTCTCGGGGCAAAGTAATAACTGACTTGGTTTTGATTTCAGCCACCAAATGTCCCATCCGGCTCCTCTAGCCTCAGCCTGCCAAGTGTCAAAGAGGACAACAGCCTGCTCAACCAGGGCTTCCTACAGGCCAAGCCTGAGAAGGCTGTGGCAGCCCAGAAGCCCCGCAGCCACTTTCCGGCCCCTGCCCCTGTAAGTGCTCCTTGTAATCCCTCGCTGCTTCTCTTCTCACCTCAAGGCCTCTGCACAGGCCGGGCCTCTGCCTGTGAGCTCCTTTGCTGCCTTCCTGTAGCTGTGTTGGTCTGATTAGCTTGTGCTTCTGTCCTCAGTCCAGATGCCACTTCCTTGGTGAAGCCCTCTCTGACCCTGCTCTGATGAGTCACTCCTGCTGGCATTTCCCTCTGTGGCTTGGGTCTCACCTATTACTAAGTCATTATCTGTGTTTGGTTTGCTTAGTACACATCCTTCCCCCAGAGCAGGTCTGGCCTTGGGCTGCTTAGATCTTAGCATCCTCACCAGTCTGCCTGGCTGTGGCTTCTCATGAGAGCGGCAAGTGCCATCACCTTCTGCTTTATATTTAAGGAAGGCCACAGACAGGGAGTAGCTTCCCTGGGGCCAGCCAGGAAACTGGAGAGAGCACAGGATAGCTTGTGGCTTCTAGAGGGAGGGTCATAGAAATGCCCCTTACTCTTGCCTGGCTAGGACCACCAGGGATTACTGAGAGCATGCTGTCCTACCTGCGTGATAACCCTGTTGCCTCCTCGCAGATGACCAGCGCCTGGAAGACGGTGGCCTGTGGGGGGACCAAGGACCAGCTCTTCATGCAGGAAAAAGCCCGGCAGCTCCTGGGCCGCTTAAAGCCCAGCCACACGTCTCGGACCCTCATCTTGTCCTGAGGGGCTTGGAGGAGGGCACACATCGTTCTCATGTTTACAGGGGTTGGGGGTGGAGAAATGGCGAGTCTGAATTTAGAGTCACACGCAGGTGACCACTTGCAGGGAGCCTTCTGTTACTGGCCTCTCCTCAAACTGCTCAGGAGGCACAGGAGGGCTAGCACTGTCCTGTTGCCAAGTCTAGCTGCAGGCGGCTCCTGGTGCTAACAGAACAAAGTCCCATTCCTAGGCCTGCCTGTCCCTCCCCAGTGCCACAGGGAGCCCCATTAGCTTCTCCCAAGCTCTGGGCAGGGTCAGCCTCATCTCAGACCCCTGCTTAGGACAGGGGACATGGCTGGGGTGCTTTCTTTCCTCAGCCTCTGTTGGTATATTCTCGTGAAATAATAAATTGCCTTCCTCCTTGTACTACTCTGGACTCTACCTTCCTCCCAGGCTGTCATCTCCAGAGTGCGGCCTTGACTGCACAGCTAGGCCTGGGGTGCCCAGTGAAGAGGGAGGTGTTTCTCTTGGCTCTGACTGCAGTGGGTATCTTGGCAAAGCTCCCACAACTCTTGGCCTTGGGGTGGGCGGTTGGGTAGAGACTAGGGGTGGAAGAGGTATACTGTACAGGGCCTTGCTTGGCTCTAGCCATGGATAGCTTACCTGGCTCAGCAAGCCACTGCCTTAGGCTGAACCAGCCCCCAGGTCAGACTTGTACTGAGGAGCACAGGCTGCTGGGCAGAGGCATCTAGCCACAGTGACAGGAGGCTGGGCAGCCTAGTGACCTGAAGTTCCTAAGGTGGCAGCTCTTACAGGCTCGGCTGTAACCAGCTTTGGTCAGGCCATTGGACTCAGCATGGCACTTGATGGGGGTCAGGATCAGAGGTATTGAAGAAGCAGAGCTGCCAGGCCTGAAAAAGTCTAGAACAGGAGGTGAGATCTATCTCAAAATTTTAAAATCAAATGAGCTTGAGATGTAGCTCAGTGTGAAGACCCTGGGTTGGATCCCCAGTAGTGTGTGCACACATTCACACACATGTTGCAAAAGAGAAAAAAAGCCTCTCACTGGACATGGTGCTGCCTGTAGTTGCAGCTACTTAGGAAACTAAAGGCAACAGGATCACTTAAACCCATGAGTTTGGGACCAGCCCGGGCAACATAGCAAGACCCAGTCTCAAAACAAACTTCTAGAAGGGAAGGGTACTGTTCAGAAGGACAGTAACACTGGATAATAATATGTAAATAGTCTTTAAGAGAAAATATATTTTCCAAACTAGGCAAAAGGAGAGAAGAGACCAGGAGATTCCAGAAAAACTGTAAGTTCAATGGGTCATGATGTCCTTCAACATATGAGGTGCCCAGGGCCCTGCAGGGAGCTGCAGTGATGTGAAGGTCTGCTCAAGACCGAGTCCTTTCTTAGGCTGCACTCAACTGGTTGTTTTGTTTTTAAGATTATGATAGAAACACAAACATAAAATTTGCCATCTTAATCTTTTATAAATACAGTTCATAGTGTTCAGCGCAGGGTTTTTTTTTTTTCCTGCCCTTTTTTGAGACAGGGTTTCATTATGTAGTTCAGTCTGGCCTCGAACTCACTTTGTAGCACAGGCTGGCCTTGAACTCAGTGATCCTCCTGCCTCAGCCTCTTGAGTGCTGAAATTACAAGTGTGCATCACCACACCCAGCCTTCAGTGCATTCTTAGTTACTTACTGCTGAGGCAAAGTACCTGACACCCACAGTTAAAGGAGGAAGGCTTTATTGTAGCTCACAGTTCCTAAAAGTTTCAGTTCATACTTGACTGGCTCCAAGGCAGGGTGGCATGGCAGAGGGGCATTGCCAAGGAGAAGCTGTTCGTAGTGGGCAGAAGGCAGCAGAGTAGTGAAGAAGCAAAGCAGCAAGTGATAAGCAACCCTGTCTTTTATCCAGGCTGCCTGCCCTTGGGGCATTAGCACCCACTCAGTCCTAGTACCACACTGAATCACTGGGGCTTTGGGGGGATAGAAGCCATAATGGGTTGTACAACCAATCTCCAGAGCCTTTTCATCTTGCGTTAGGGCACAGTGAGTGTAAACTGCATCTCCATCTTCCTCTCTAGCCCCTGGCAGCCGCCATTCCTGTCTCTGATTTGACTTCTCTCGGGGCCTCATCTCGGTTGGATCGTAGAGCATTTGTCATTTTGTGGTAGACTTCTTTCACTTAGCAGTGTCCTCAGGATTCATTCTTGGTATGGCATGTGTCAGTTTCCTTTTAGGCTGAGGGATACTCCATTACGCAGATATACCACGTTTTGTTTGCCTGTTGGTCTTTCAGTATGCCCTTGGGCCATTTCTACCTTTTCACTAATGTGAATCAGGTTGCTGTGAACATGGATGTAAAGCTATGTGCTGAAGACTGATTTTAATCCCTTTGGAACTCAAAGGTGAGATTGATAGACCCTGTGACTAAGTTACACAGTTTATGTTTTGATTGTGGTGTTTGGGGGAAATTGCTGTGTTCAGACTGTTAAAGGCTTTGCCATGATAGTGCCACTCTGTTGCCACCTGGCGGCCATTGGTGAGTTTGCAGCAGTCGGTAAATCAGGCCAAAGGAGACCCTTGAAGTTCAGTCTTTGTAGCTTTCTTCTGACTCTCAGGCTCTTTGGTATCCTCATTAAGCAGTTTTCTAGCCTTTGCTTTACGGCCTGCACTAATGGAGAGGTGCTTCAGTTACAGTGCATCAGGTCCATTGTTGGACAGCAGTTGTAAAGCAGTGATTTTTTTATCACTATTAGTACGTGTTTGCAGTACATGCATTTTATAGTCATCTTGGAAACTGGGTACATGTACATAGTACAGCTGACTTCTTTATATTATTAATCCCCTTCCCCATTCTCCCTCTCCTCTTAGCTCCTTTCCCCATTTTCATTCTTACCAATGTTATGAATCTTATCTCATGTTTATGGCATGTAATGCTTACGTTCATTGAGGTTATTAGGTTACAGTGTGTGGCATATCTTTATTCTACTTATTTCCCCTTCTGCTTCCCCTTGCCCCTCGGAAGTGATTCTTTATCCAGAGAAAAAGCCCTCTTCCTTATAGTATCCAGAGCAGGAGGTGCCCAGGAACCTGGCGTGTGTGGTCATCAGTGTTCTGGGATAGGTAGTGTCGGGCAGGAGTCTGCCTATTGTCCATTAGCCAGGGTCTGAGCAAGCCGCTATCTCAGCATCCCTCAGTGTGAATCAGTTGGTGTTGTCGTTCTTTCTAGAGGGTCACTGAGGTTTTGATTTAGTAATAACAGTAACTTAACCATCTCCAAAGTGGATTTTGTTTTTCTACCTCTGACCAGGTGTGATTGAACTCAGTGCACTTACATATGCTAAGTAAGTGCAGAACTACTGAGCTAGATCTTCATTCCCCCCACCCTTTTGAGAAAGGATCTTACTATATAGTCTAGACTGCTCCTTGAACTCACAATCCTCTTGCCTCAGCCTCCCAAATGCTGAGATAACAGGTACGTCCCACCATGTGTAGCTTCTCCTCAGCCCTTTATTTACCTATTTATTTAGGTACCAGGATCAAACTCACAACCTCGAGCCTTCCAGGCAGGTGCTTAAGCCACTGAGCTAAATCCCTGACCTTATTTTTTGAGACAGGGTCTCACTATGCAGTTCAGGCTGGTCTTGAACTCACTTTGTAGCCCAAGCTGGACTTGAACTTGCAATGATCCTCCTGCCTCAGCCCTGCCAAGTGCTGAGATTACAGGTGTGCACCCCCACGCCCAGCTTTTATTTATTTATTTATTTATTTTTACCATAATGCCTTTTGTTGTCTTCAAATTAGCTGCAGATACTTTCAGACATAGTAAAAATCGAATGGAATAGAATAGAATAGAAACAACCAAAACAGTGAATGCAATAAAGGACTTCAAAACAAGCCACTAGTAAATTCAAAATGGCTACCATAATGTGTCTTGTTATCTTTCAGATAGCTGCTGTTATCAGATTTAATGTAATCAAAACAAAAGAGAATAAAACCCAACCCAACAAAACAATGAAAATGATATGGTTTCTTGGCCAGGATCCCTTCCTGGTGAGAGCTGGACGTCTCCCCATCCCCCCGCAGTCTGCGAATGGTGCAGACTCACAGAGAGAGGCTAGGGTGTGGCTGTACCCACTGGTGGCAGCTGACGCATGTTGCTGGTTTCCAGGTGGGGATCATCTCCTGGTGAGGCCCCTGGTTCTCTCCCCTCCACTGTCCACAAATCCTCCTCAGCCCTTTATTTTTGAGACAGGGTCTTGCAAAATTGCCCAGGTTGGCCATAATAAACTTATTCTCCTGGCTCAGCCTCCTGAGTCACTGGGATTACAGGTGTATGCTACCATGCCCAGTCATGTTTTTTAGTTTGTTTTTGTGGATCTAGATTAGCCAGACTCCAAATGACACAGAATGTTTTAAAATCTGAATGTTAAGGCAGTTTTGTTACTTGGTATTATTGAGGCAATAACTAGCTGATACACATTATGACTGAAAAATCCTTCAGGAAAATGAACATGCACCCTGGGCTCAATCAGGTGGTAGAGTAGTTTGGGAGGCCTGGGGTTCCCAGAGCTTCCTGGAAACCAGTGGGAGAATAATTCTGGAATCCAAAGCCACTGTGACGATGCTATCTTGCTTGTTCTTTGGGCTGGAGGCACCTGGAAAAGCAGGAGCTGCAGGGTTCTTGCTCCCCTCGCTTCTCCTGGCAGCCCTGGTGATGCTCTGATTTGGGATCCCGCAGACCTGGACTATTACTAGCTGCATATCTCTTCATATCTGTTTTGTGTTTTGTTTTGTTTTGTTTTGTGACAAGAACATTCCAAATATACTCTTTAGATTTTTGTTTTGTTTTGTTTTTTGAGACAAGTTCTCAGTATGCAGTTCAGGCTGGCTTTGAACTCACTTTGTAGCTCAGGTCTAACACAAACTCACAGTGGTCTTACTGCCTCAGCCTCCTGCGTGCTGGGATTACAAGCATCTGCCACCACACTCAGTCTAAATCTATTCTTCTTATATACTTCAAAATTGTACTTTACTGTGTGAATTTTCCACAATTACCCATCTTCCCAAAAGATGTGTGGACAGTTTCTAGTCAGCTGTTAACAATAGTGCCCTCGTGTGCATCTTGCTTTCATATTTTAGTCAGCTCTTGTACACATTTTTGGTTTTTACGTATCTTGGAGTGGAATTATTAGGGATGGGTTCCATTAGGCCATTTACCAGTTGCCAACTTTGTCTACCATGGCAAGTTATTTCATTGCTGGATCTCACTTTTTTTTTTTTTTGAGGGGTACCATGCATTGAACTCAGGACCTTGTGCTTGCCATGCAGGCACCACACCACTGAGCTATATCCCCAGCCCTTTGAACTTACTTTTTCTGCTGTGTGTTCAAATAAAAACACTTGTCCCCCTCCTCCCAGTGTTGTGACCAGGAGTTAATAAGATAACAGCAAGGCACATGTCCCCTACGCAACTCCTCCGGCTTCCATGTTTCTTTTACCCCAGGATGCAAGTTCTCCACTAGCCTTCTGCCATTAATCCTCACCATGACCTTGGAAAGCCTGCCCTTCCCCAGCCTGCTCACCCATTCCCCTTTGTGACTCAGGTACCAAGGCAGCCTCAGCACTCATTGGCCATGGCCATTCTTGCTGCTAGAATTTCATGACTTGTCCGAGGGACAGGCCCAGTGGAGGCAGGATATGACAAATGAAGAGGGACAGAATAGTTGGCTGAGATCTAGCTCAGGAATACGGAATAGATGTTTCTTTTTGGCCCAATCTTCCTAGTTCTCCAGACGGAGGAATTTTATGCCCCTGTATTTCTTTTCTCTTCCTAGAACATCCTGAGTCAGGCCTGTTGGATGATAGTGGTTCTAGTAGAACCAACTCATAGCAACAGGGAGCAGTGTCAATCTGATTTCTATCACTATGTAGCAATGGCCTCATATTGAGGATTCTGGAGGTATTATCCAGGCTCAGGAAAGAGCAGTGATCGATTAGTTATGTCTGGTGTGTGCATGGGAGATGTCAGTGGTGGCACACAGTATCTCTGACTCAAAGGTATTTATTTGCTATTATGAGCCAGAAAGGACATGTACTTCATGAGTCAAACAGAGTGATTTTTAAGTAGATGAGATAAATCCCTTTCCATTTGTATGATATATCGATATATTTGGATTTATTTCAAGTATTTAATTTTGTACTTGCTCTTTATGCCCTTTTTGTTGAATTTATAAAAGTTTTCTGTAATGTGATCTCTTGCCTAGTTTAGAAAATATTAAATATTTTGTCTTAGAAACTATTTAAAATTTTTATTGTACAGTTTTTTTATTGTACATATTTGTTACTCACTGTCCTTCTGAATAGTACACCTCCTTACCTGTTTTGTTTTGTTTTGATTTAGAAGGCAGGGTCTTGCTATGTTGCCCCGGCTGGTCTTAAACCTGTGGGCTTTAAGCGATCTTCATGCCTGTAGCTTCCTGAGTAGCTGAGACCACAGGTGCCACCACTATGTCCAGTGATAATATTATTTTTGGGGTGTGTCTGTGTGCATGGGTGTATGTATGCTACTGGAGAGTGAATCCAGGGCCTTCTCAACTCTGGCCCCTTTTTCTTCTTCTTTTTTCTTTTTTTTTTTTTTGTTTCTGTTTTGTTTGTTGGTTTGTTTTTGGTACTGGGGATCAAACTCACAACCTCACACCTGCCAGGCAGGCGTTTAGGCCACTGAGCTAAATTCCCGGCCCTATTTTTTGAGACAGGGTCTCACTATGCAGTTCAGGCTGGCCTTGAACTCACTTTGCAGTTCAGGCTGGTTTCGAACTCACAATGATCCTCCTGCCTCAGCCTCTCGAGTGCTGGGATTAAAGGCGTGCGCCACCATGCCTGGCTATTTTTCATTTTTTAATTTTGAGGCAGGGTCTTGCTAAGTCACTAATTTGGCAAGCTGTAATTTGTCATCCTCCTGGTTCTGCCTCACAGAGATTACTGGTTCTGCATCACAGAGATTACTGGAATTACAGTGTGCACTACCATGTCTGGCTTTAAAATTATTTTAGATGTACAGGAAATTTACAAAGATGGTATGAAGAATACCATATATACTTTACCCAGCTCCTGACATTCACATCTTACAAATAATGGTACATTTAGCAAAACTAGGAAAGTAACATTGGTACAATAATATTCCAGACTTTATTTGTATTTCAACAGTTTTTCCACTTAGGTCTTTTTCTGTGCCAGGATCAAATCCAGGATACTACATTGCATTTATATATATTTGAAACTTCAAATTTATGTAAAAGTAGAGAGTTGGGAGTAAAGTGTGTGGTTAGTATGTGCATGGTCCTGGGTTCAATTCCCAGCACCTAAATAAATAAATAAATGTATACAGAAGAGTAAAAGAAAAATTTATATACAAGTCGAAGGAATAATAAAATCTATCACTCATCTTCAAAAGTGATTAACCAGTGATAGATAGATTTTATTATTCCTTCTACTTGTATATAAATGTTTCGCGCCTGCCTGGCAAGTATGAGGTCATAAGTTCGATCCCCAGTACACCGCCCCCCCAAAAAAGTGGTTAACTAATGACCAATTTGTTTTGTTCTTACCCCAAATTGATTAATTTCTCCTTTTCCTGGTCTTACTAGCTTACAGTTTACCTGTAATGTAAGGTACCTTACATTACCTTCCAGATGTCTTTATTTACCTTGCTTCCTATATGATAGTTCTCCAGTTTTAAATTAAGGAGTTCCTAAGGTCAACACAGACCCACCCCCCCACCCCATTAACTTCATGGGAGCAGTTGAAGGGGCAAGGGCGGGATGGCGGCAAAATTATAAATGTTTTTTCAAATTAGTAGTTAAAGATTTTTTTTGCTGAAAATCTTAGGAAAGACTTAAGTCTTCCATCTATAATTTTTAAGATTATACATCTTTGATTTCATGACCAGATAACACATTTGAATATGTTTACACAGAAAGGTCAAGGTCTCTTTCCCATCCCACAATTACCTAAGTGTCCTCCCTAATAGCAGCTCTGGCACTTTCTAGGGAGGAGGTCAGAACACTTATAAGGATCAGGTGACAAACATATAAGGCATGGTGGGCAGAGCCCATTCTGGTGTATCCCTGAAATGAAACAGTATGCAAATACAAGCACATCCAGAGATACATATTCATGTCTTCTCCCTGAACCCTGTAAAAATGGTGGCATACTATGTAGACTGCTCTAGACTTGGCTGTATCAGTTAAATGGGGCTGGCAGACTGTCCCGCCAAATCCAGCCTGCCACCTGTTCCTGTGCATAGTTTTATTGGAACCTACATTCAGTCGTTTACATGTTATCTGACTGCTTTCATGCTACAGAACTGCCTAGTCACAACAGTGACTGTGACTGGCAGAACCTACAGCCTTTACTGTCTGCTCCTTTGTAGCACAGGTTTGCTGGCCTCCAAGTTAAAGGTTATGTTCTTTCCTTGTAAAGCTGCTCCACAATTCACTAAGGCCCTCTTAATGGATATCTGGATCAGACCTTTGTACTTACCTCACTTTCTGCACACGTGTATTTATAGGATAAAGTCCTAGAAGTGGAATTGCTCAGTGAAAGTTTATGTATAGCTGTTGTCAAACTGGCCTCTACGGAGGCTGGATCAACTTACGTTCCCACCAATGTTACAAAGCCCGCCTTTGCCAGTGGGCTATTTATAAGGTTTTTGGTATTTACCAGTCTACTAGGTGATGGGAGAGAAAGGCACCCCAGGGTAGTTGACTTCATATGCCTTTTATTTTGATGTGTAGCATATCTTTCCATGCCTCTGTGAGACCCTCCTCCTGCTGGTGGTTTACTTTCCTGGTCTGAAGATCTTCTGGGGGTTGGTCTCTCTCTCTGACTCTCCTGCATCACTTTCACAAACAAGCTTTTGGGGAACAAAAGTCTTAAGGACAAACTTAGGGTGGCTATCAGCGTCATCAACATTCCAGATGTCAGAGGTGGAAAGGGAGGGCGAGACCTGTAGGGCTTCAGCTTTCTGCTCTGAGTTTGGAAGAGTCACCTCCAGTGGGCTTATGCTGCCCTCTTCCTCCACTGGGCTTCTGTTGACACAGGCAGCCTCATGTTCCTCCAGCTTTTTGATGGGAACTACGTGGCAGGCATTGTATTTGCAGCTGGCCATTTTCTTGGCTTTCTTGGGGTTCTTTCTCCTGCATGATGCCAGGTGGTACTGGAATCTGCTGAGTGGAATTCGGTGGTGAGGATTGTAAGGACAAATTTCTAAGACCTCTGGATCCATGAGAAGTCCTTGAAGTTGAGTATCCCAAAGCCCAGAGTCTAAAGGAAATGTGCCTCCCAGTAGAGCCGTTTTGTAAGAAGATGTTCTCTGCCCAGTGGTGGCCCTTGGGACTGTTGGCTCTGTCAAAGACACTTATGGGAGGACAGAGTTAGCAAATAGTGCACAAGGCAGAAGAGCAAAACCCACAGCAGCCACACTGGGAGGTGGAAAAGGTATGTGGCATCCCCTTTGGCAGGACATACTGTGATGTCAAGGAATAGTCGTGGTCACAGTGGGCTGCTTGCATCACCAAGTAAAGGCTCCTGCTTGCCTCTTGTGTGAGAGGAGCGAGGGGCTTTGGGGGAAAAATGCTATTTAAAATATTCATGGCATCTATGTTGTCGTTTCATTCGTCTAACTAACTATATTAATATAATAAAACTTCCACTATATTTGTGTATAAGTCTGCCATCTTCTTTTGTGTGCTATTCTTTGGCTCCCCCCCACTCCTTATTTTTTGGTGGTGTTGAGAACCAAGCCCAGGGGTTTGTGGATGCTTGGCAAACTGCCACCAAGGCACATTCCCAGGCCCCTTCTCTTACTTTAGAAAAGACAGTTTTAAGACACCTTTTTATCTCCCTCCACTACTTTGCACAGTTTCATGTGGTTTAATGATTACAGGATAAAACATTCATAGATAATTTATCAAAGTTTAAAGTTAATATTTTATCCACTTTCTGGGTAATATGGGCATTTCCTTCATTTATTTCACGCCTAGGTCTTTGCTTTCTGTATTTTAAACTTAACTGGCAAAACCTCACCAGGTATTATTATTGTCATCTTGTAATGTGAAAGTTTATTTGCATTTGTTCTCATATTTAGTCCTTTCTTTGCTGTTCTGCTCTTCCTTGTCTCAAACCTACCATATAGGATCACTATTCTTCTGCTTGAAGTTTTACATCTATCTATCTATCTGTCTGTCTATCAAGACAGTTTCTTGCTATGTAGTTGAGGTTGGCTTTGAGCTCCCTATGTAGCCCAGGCTGGCCTTGAACTCATGGCCTCCTGCCTCAGCCTCCCCAGTGTTGGGGTTACAGCATGCACCATCATGCCCAGCTTCACTTATTTTTGAGACAAGATCTTGTATATTGGCCAGACTGGTCTCAAATTCCTAGGCTTAAGCAGTTTTCCCGATTCAGCCTCCTGAGGAGCTAGGATTAGAGGCATGTCCCACTGTACTGGACCTGGAATCTATCTTTATTTATTTATTTATTCATTTTTGTACCAGGGTTCGAACTCACAACCTTGTGCTTACCAGGCAAGTGCTTGGGATGCTAAGCTAAATCCACAGCCTGCTGGAATCTTTTACACTTGATCTTAGCCAAAAGGCCGAGAAGCGATATGCTGCTGGAATCTTTTAAAAACCTCTCTTGACAAACTTTTCAGGCTGTTGGCCTGAAAATGTCCTTGTTTCCCCTTCATTCTGAAAGACATTTTCACTGACTGTAGCTGTTATTTTTCTCTCTTGGCAGTGGAGCAGAGTCCAGTTCCTTCTTGCCATCACTGTTGTGCAGAGGAGTTCAGCTGCCTGCTGTCATCCAGCTTGTTTGGAAGGTCATCTAGTTTTTTTTTTTTTTTTTCCTCAGTTGCTGCCCAGGGCCTCACACATAGGAGACAAACATTCTACTGCCAAACCACTCCTCAGCCTCAGGCTGTGCGCATGGTGCTGTATGTGACTTAGGGACCAGCGTGTGGCCCCAAGTCTTGTCTGTCTTTACCTTGCTGCTGCTCCATGTGGCCCCAAGGTAGTCTTTTACGGTCTCCTTGGAGTGGAAGGGTTTAGATCTGTCCATGTATCCCTGCCAGTGGAGCCCTTTCATGTTCCAGTTCAACATGGAAATATTTCCTATGAAATTCCTCATTTTGGGTGGGTCCTGCTTTTGTCCCTCTCCTCACATAGGACTGAACCGAAGTCAAATATGTAATATTTGCAAATATCTCAGGTGGTTTTGGCCCCTTGACATTTTGCTCACCTCTCTGGTCTTAGGTTTTCATCTAAAAGTTGGCCTTAATTTTCTTTTTCTTTTATTTTAAAGAGAATAAAACCAAACAAAATAAAACAGTGAAGGTGATACAGGACTTCAAAACAGGATAGTAGGACATTAATAATTGCTACCATAATGCCTCTTGTTATCTTCAAAATTGCTGCCTATTCCATCAGACATAATAAAATCAAACAAAACGGCAGAATAAAACCAAACCAAATATTGAATAAAACAAAACAATAAATGGAGCAAAACAAAACAATATTGGATTTCAAAAACAAGACAGAAGGAAATCTCCCATAGTTGCTATATTGCATATTGTTATCTTCTAAATAGATGCTCAGACTACCGGCTTTAGGCCTGCAATGTCAATCAAACAATACAAGCCTTAAGTTGTTTTTGTACCTCAGTTGCTATCAACTCAGTCTGTGTTTCTCTGAATCAGTTGGTTGCTTCTGGGTCTGGGGTGGGAGTTTAGCTCTTCTTGTCTCCCAGCCCGCACACTCATGGTAAGGGCAAATTGACCTTCATTTTCCAATGGTTAAGACTTTTTTAATATCCCTGAATGAGCAGATTTAAAATTATAAATAAATATAGCTTCCCTGAATTAAATGATACAAATTATACAGTCACCCTAAATTAACATGTAAATGTAATGCAATTCCAAAATATTAATATAACCTTATGTGCACGGTCATATTTCTGATCAAGTCCCAGGTTATTTTGTTTTTTCCAAAAAAAATCTTGAGTGTCTCCAAGGATTTATTCATCTGGATCAGGGGCCAAATCTAGGTGGCTGTCTGCTTTTGTAAATAAATCTTTATTAGAACACAACCCACATCCATTTGTTTCCATGTTGTCCAGCTACTGCTCTGGAACAATATTTGAATAGTGATAATGGCTCAGGTAACCCACAAACCTCAAATGTTTTTCAGCTGGCCCATTCCAGAAACTGTTTGCAAACACTATTCTTGATGAATTTTACAATTGACATGTCAGTTCTTTCCCTTAATTTGCTAGTGGTTCAGGTCCAGCACCATGGCACACACCTGCAATCCCAGCACTTGGGAGGCTGAGGGGGGAGGATCACAAGTTTGAGCCAGCCTGGACTACGCAGGGAGACTGTCTCAAAAAACCAAAACCAAATAACAAAAGAGGAATCCGGGTATGGTGGCGAGCACTTGTAATCCCAGCACACTGGGCGATGGAAGCAGGAGGATCACAAATTTGAGTCCGTCATGGGCCATTTAGTGACTTTGAGACCCCTATCTCAAAAATAAAAAATAAATGCAAGGGGATGTAGCCCACTGTGAAGGACTGGGTACCACAAAAACAAAACAAAACACCCCCCCTAAAAGCAAAAGTAAGAAAGCAGACTGCTTGGATTTAAATCCTCTCACAATTTACCAACTGTGTGATCTTGGGCAAGAGGCGAGAGGGGCAGTGGGGGCGCCTTGACTTTACTAAACTATTGATGGTCTTTTGGCATAAGTTTTTGTAATTTTTCTTCCCTTGCTTTTCTTCCTTCCCTCCTCCTGTTTCCCTTCCTTTTTTCCTTCCTGCCTTCCTTTTTTTTTCCAGTGCTGGGGGTGGAACATTAGCATGCTAGGCCAATGCTCTATCACTCATGCCAGCTATACCCCCAGCCCTTTATGTTTGTCCTGCATGTTTTATTTAATTTTAGATCTAGTCTTAGATGCTTTATGGTTTTGGTTTTTTTTTTTTTTTCCCTTTAAAATGGCATTTTCGAGCCGGGCGTGGTGGCGCATGCCTTTAATCCCAGCACTCGGGAGGCTGAGGTAGGAGGAGCGTTGTGAGTTCGAGGCCGGCTTGGGCTACAACACAAGTGCAAGGACGGCCTGAGCTACATAGTGTGACCCTGCCTCAAAAAACTAGCTTCGGGAGTTTGGCTCAATGGCTTAAGCGCCTGTCTGGCACGTGCGAGGATTGTGAGTTCAATCCCCGGAGCCACAAAAAAAAAAATAAATAAAATAAAATGGCATTTTCCCCATTTTTCCACATCCTGACCCCAATCTGGAAGTGACTGGCTTTGTCACTGTGTGCCTGGGGGAGGTCTTATGACCATCATGTGACATGTGGACATCATAGCAGCATGACAGGCACTGGCATCATGCTAAGAAATTGTATTGCAAACCCAGGTTTGGAGAAAGGAGCCCAGCAAAGGGAGCGTTCACATCCATGTTATATGGTTATCCCTGGTGTGTGGTCACTACAGGCAAGATTAGGCTGCAATGACATACGGTGACAAAACTCCAGGGCTTAGAGCCACAAAGGTTTCTGTCTCCCATGTCATGTCCAAAGCAGTGTGGGTGGGAAGGGAGAGGGGGGCCTGCTCACTGTGGTCAAAGGAAGCCAGGCTGACGGAGGCCCTGCAGCCATGCACGCTGCCTTCTAGGAGGATGAGCGGGTGCAGTGGGTCGTGCGCTGGCTCTTAAAGCTGCCACCAGGACATCTCTCCCACTGGCATCTCAGTGTGGAAAGTAAATCCTATGGCCACACCTCACTTGAGGAGTCCAGCAGGCACAGTCCTACCCTGTGCCCAGATCGGGGAGAACAGGAACTTTGTCAAGAGTCCCAAGGACTTCTGTCTGTTCTTAACCACCTGCACTCATCTCTCTTCACACACTCAGAACAAACTCCCTCCTCCCCAAAGGAGAAAACCCAAGTGCCTGCTCAGAGTTAGGGGTTGAGAGCTGGGTCACTGCTGGGTGCTGGGGGCTTCTCAAAATCAGCAGGGTCCTGTCCCAGACAGATGGGGTTTTAGTGTCCCCTGTGCAGCTGTCTTCCCAGGGAAAGCTGGTTTGCTCTGCCAGGAAGGTGGCCTTGAGCAATTGTAACTTGTAACCATCCGTGTGCCAGTGCCCGTTCTCCCCAGGCCTGCAACGGTACTGGAGGAACCGTGGCGTCGTCCTACCAGGAGCCCGTGGATAGCTGAGCATCTGCTCTTCCAAACGACACCCAAGGGGCCTTGTATTCCCAATGCTCAGCCTTATTCATGGTCATGATAAGGGCAGCCCAGGATAGAGCACTCAAGCCCCTGCGTGTCTGCACATGAAGATCACAGTGAAAGCACTTTATTCACCATGAACAGCATCATGAGGAATGGGGCATTATTTGTTTCAGGATGCTTTGTGGCTGAGTACCCATTAGTCGGCAGGGGCACATTAAGTCCATTATGGAAAGAGAGAGAGAGAGAGAGAGAGAGAGAGAGAGAGAGAGAGAGAGAGAGAGAGAGAGAGAACCGTGGGTTATCTACGCTTCTAATGAACGCCGAGAATGGTCCTCAAGGCCACAGCCTGCTCCAGCATCTGCTCTCAGCCTGGGACCTGACAGGTTACTCACCATGGCAACCTGAGAGAGTGAGGGATGCACTCATACCTGTCTGGGCGATGCTTCTCAGCCCTGCCTGCACGGACGTGACCAATAATGCGACTGAGGTTGGATCTGCTTTCCTCTTGCCCCTCCATGCTAATCTCCATCTTGAGAGTTGCTGTCACAGATGGCAATGTATGTGTGGAGAGGGGAAGATCGCAGGGTGTGCAGAAAAATTTTTTTTTCTGAAAATAAAAATTTTCAGTAGCCACATTTGCAGTTACTATTATGGGATAGAGCCGTGGCAGGATTTGAGTCATTATGAATCTGAATTCTTCAGGCTGGGAGAAAGTCTGATGTCATCAAGGCCAGCTTCTCCCTCAGTAGTAGTGTCATCCCCAGAGCATCCCTGGAGGATGGAGATGCAGCCAGATGGAGCTCATTACCTCTCCAGATGGTTCGTGGGTTAGGTTTTCCACTGACCCAATCTGTCTCTCATGCAAAGCAGCAGTTAGTGTTGACGCTGCGCCCTGGTGGCAGGAACCTCCCAGATGTAAGGGTAACCTGAGCGTGACAAGCGGCACTAGGCTGGGCACGGCCATGTGGTTCCTGTCTCCCTGACTCTTGCTGCCGTGCCCAGGAGACAGGCATGGAGAGCAGAGGCTGCCCGGTGAGCACCTGAGCTTGGGCCCAGGGCTTTTCCAAGATGCCCATGGCTGTTGCTTGCTGCTTCTTGCTAAGGCTCCCGTGGCCTCAGTTACTTGGGTTCTTGCTAGTCATATTGATTTGAGGATCTTATTTTCAAAACTCTCTGTGGCCTGACATTCACTGCGGTGCCACGTGGTGTTTCTCAAACTCTGCCATACAGGTCAGTCACTTGGGATCTTGTTAAATCGCCCAACTTGGTGACACGTGGCTACATTTGGCAGATTAAATATCAAGGCTGTGCTAGTTTTGTAAAATGAACTGGAACATAGTCTATGTTTTTTGTTTTGTTTGCTATGAAGTTTAAATCGCCTAGATATAATCTTTGAAAGTCTGTAAGAACTTACCCACTACTCTGTCTGATCTGTGTCAATTTTAAAAAACAGTTCTATACCAGCTTTAAAATTGATTCCAGTTGTTTCTTGGGTTTTTGGCTATGATCAAGATCAATTACTACTTCTCTTAGAAATTTCCATTTTGGCCAGGGGTTTAGCTCAGCGGCACAAGCACAAGGTTGTGAGTTCTATCCCCGGTACCAAAAAAAAAAAAAAAAAAAAAAAAAAGATATTCCCACTTTGGCCAGGTGTGGTGGTATACACCTATAATCCTAGCACTTGGAAAGCTGAGGCAGGAGGTTCACTGGAAGTTCAAGGCCAGCCTGGGCTACTTAGTGAGTTCAAGGCCAGCTTAAACTACATAGTGAGACCCTGTCTCAAAGAAACAAAAACAGAAACAGAAATTTCCATTTTTCTAGAAAAGCATCCTGTTGTGCACTGAACTAGGCCCTCCTCTGAGTCATGTGTTGGAGCCCTGCCCCTCAAGGTGATGGTATTTGAATACAGAAGCTTGAAAGAAAGAAAGTTAAATGAGGTTTTAAGAATGGGACCTTAAACAGGACTGATGTCCTTCGAAGAAGAGCAAGAGACACCTCTCTCCTCACGCACAGAGGAAAGGCGTGTGAGGAAACAGAGAGGCTGATGTCTACAACCCTGCTGGCACCTTGACCTTGGACTTTCAGCATCCGGAACTGTGAGAAAACACATTTGTGTTGTCTGTGGTATTTTCCGAGGACAGCCTGAGCTAAGACAGATTCCTTTGCCACTGACCTCTCTGAATGAAATAGCATCCCACATATCCCACATGCATTTAGTATTCGCTCTTAATTGGCAAACTTTCCTCTGGGCTTGCCTTCAATTGCCCTTAGTTTTCTTATGCCATGTGTTCATGTTCATCCTGCTCACTTGTTTCCTGAACCCTTGTGTTTGTTTGTTTGTTTGTTTTTTTGTACTGGGGGTTGAACTCACAACCTCGAGCCTGCCAGGCAAGTGCCTAGGCCACTGAGCTAAATCCCTGGCCCTATTTTTTGATACAGGGTCTCACTATGCAGTTCAGGCTAGCCTTAAACTCACTTTGTAGTCCCAGCTGGTCTCAAACCCACAATGATCTTCCTGCCTCAGCCTCCTGAGTGCTGGGATTACAGGCATGCACCACCACGCCCAGCTCTGGACCCCCATTTTAATTGTGCTTCCACAGACCTGGGTATCTTACAGCTATTTCAAATAGCCATGTCTAAACTGGTCAGTTCTACTGATTTTTATGTTGTCTGTTTCATCAGTTTTATCTTTACTTTTATTTCTCTCCCTGAGTTTACTCTGTTGCTTATTTTTTGGCTCCTGGGGTTGGAGACTTCATTTACTTCCAGTCTGTCTTGGTTAGTGACAAAAGCACTGGGAAAGATGGGGCGCGCATTGGTTATACTCCCTAAATTTTGCTACATGGAGTCTCAATTGTCATGTTCTGAATGACCTATAATTGCACTTCTCTTCCCTTTTTTGATTCACGTTATTAAGGAATAAATTTCCAAGTGATTTTATTATTTTTTTTGTTTATTCTTTTGTGTTAACCTTGTTTTCATTGCATCATGGATAATGTGGCCTGAGAAACGGCTGCTTGTTAGCACTGCAGAGGAGCTGCTCGTGGCCCTGAATGTCATTAGTTTTTGTCGCTTCCTTACACACGTTTGGATTGAGTCTTTTTTGTTTGCACACATCTTTTAAATGAAGCTTGTTTCTCCAAGCTGGTGTTCCTCAGAAGGAGTCCTGCAAGTGGCCCAGGGAATTGGCACACTGTCCCTGATCCTGTGAGCCCACCGTTTACATCCGTAGGAACCAAGAAGTCCCAGGAGAAGGAATCCATGCCCTTTGCTGGACTCTGCATCCCCTAGGTCTGGCCTCTTCTCCCTACGCCATTCCCACCGCTGCAGCCTGGACCTCAAATGTCCCGGAAAGGGGCCTGTGCTGAAGGCTTGGTTCCCAGCCTGTGGCACTAACAGGAATTGGGGCCAAATAGAAGGTCGCTAGGCCAACTAATGTGTCCCTGAAGGGGATATTGGAGGCCCCCTTTCCCTTGCTGGGGGTCAAACCCAGAGCTCTTGCATGCTAGGCGAAGGTCAGCCACTGAACCCTACCCTGAGCCCCAGTTTCTTCATTCAGCGAGGTGCAGGTATTCACGCTGGCTCCTCAGGGCTCAGTCCCCAGCTACGACCGCTTCCTCTGGTCCCATCCGGGAGGGCGCAGCTGTTTCTCTGCTCATTTGCTCAGAAGGAGGGGCTGGAGTGGGCGAAGTCAGCGTGGCTTCTGATGGCGCCCCAGGCTCTGTTCAGGTGGGGTGTGGGTCCCTCTTCTTTTGGAGACCCTCCTGTTTGAGGGACCCGCTGGAGAGTGCAGTCCACGGTGATGACATTATTACCACACTCAAAGGTTTTCCAGGGCCCCAGCAGCCCGGAGTTAGCTGGACAGCCCACACCTCCTTCCGATGCCAGTGGGAGAGGGGAGGCCATGGGGCCACAGCCTGCAGCTCCAGGGACTTCTGCACCGCTTGGGCCTCTCCCGCGCCACCTGGTGGCGTTTGACTCCAGCTGTTTTGAGCTGGCCAGCTGTGCGGAGTCTACTGGGGATGAGCTGGGGTTTCTTACAAGCAGTTCCTTGGACAAGGATTCAAATGTAAGTAGTTTATTGGAGATCTTCAAGTCAGCCTGTGGGAGGGCTGTGTAATGTGACACATTACATACAAGCTTGTATACATATCCTAAAAAAGAGTAAGAGACAAAAAAAGTTTTTTTTTTTTTTAATTTTCTAAAACTGTTTAGTACTAGGTATTGAACATAGGCCCTTCACACTGAGCTGCATACCCAGCTCCCTGCTTTTTTGTAGACAGGGTCTCGCTAAGTCGCTGAGTCTTCCAGGTTGGGCTAGAATTTGCGATCCTCCCGTCACAGCCTCCCGCAGTACTGGGATTGCAGGTGTGCATCACCATCCCAGCTATTTTTTAAACTTTTAATGTGTATATTTTTCTATAATAAGAAAAATTAAGCAAAGTTACATTGAGAAAAGCATGTGTATGGGAATTTAAAAGGTCACACTAAATGAAGTCAGCTGGCTCCATGGGCATCTGAAGGTCTTTTGAGAGAAACTGGGGAACAATAGAAAACAGGCAACTCAGGACTACCCCACCCAAATGAGGAGGGAGTGGGACGTTTATGCACCCTCTCCCAGGAGAGTCATTGGCTGAGGGCTGATTCTGGGGTCTGTAGACTCCTTGGCCTTTCCAGCCTCCAAGCCTGGGCCACTCTGGGAGCAAGATCCTGCCATACAGCGGCAGAGGCAAGATGGTCATTGGCCAGAGCACACCGAAAGCTCACAGGATGTGAGGGGGACACAGACCCCTTCTGACACTGGGTCTCTTCCACTCAATCTTAATTTTGTGTTAGGTGACATAGGGAGGAGTCAGTTTGACAAATGTTTTATTTTTATTTTTATTTTAAAGAGGATAAAACTAAGGAAAATAAAACAGAATAAAACCAATCAAAAATAAACCAGCATAAGTGATACAGGACTTCAAAACCTTACAAAACCACAGCTGGGCATGGTGGTGCATGCCTTTAATCCCAGCACTTGGAAGGCTGAGGTAGGAGGAATGTTGTGAGTTCAAGGCCGGCTTGCGCTACAACGCGAGTGCAAGGCTGGCCTAAGCTAAGTAGCATGACCCTGCCTCAAAAAACTAGGGCTGGGAGTTTGGCTCAGTGGCTTAAGCGCCTGCCTGCCAGGTGCGAGGTTGTGAGTTTGATCCCCAGTGCCACAAACAAAATAAAACAAAAACCTTATAAAACCAACAGTAGTTACCATAATGCCTTTTGTTGTCTTCAAAATAGCTGCAGATACTTTCCGACATAGTAAAAATTGAACAGAACAGAAGAGAATAGAAAAAATAAAACCAAACAGTGGTATTAGGCCAGGCGTGGTGGCACATGCCTTTAATCCCAGCACTCGGGAGGCTGAAGTAGGAGGAGCGTGGTGAGTTGGAGGCCGGCTTGGGCTACAATGCAAGTGCAAGGCCGACGTGAGCTACACAGTGTGACCCTGCCTCAAAAAAACCAGGACCGGGAGTTTGGCTCAGTGACTTAAGCGCCTGTCTGACAAGCGTGAGGTTGTGAGTTCAATCTCCGGTGCCACAAAAACAAACAAACAAACAAAACAAAACCAAAACAGTGAATGCTATAAAGGACTTCAAAACAAGCCACTAGTAAATTCAAAATGGCTACCATAATATGTGTTGTTATCTTTCAAATAGCTGCTCATGCCATCAGATTTAACATAATCAAACAAAACAAAAGAGAATAAAACCTAGCCCAACAAAACAATGAAAATGATAAGGCTTCCTGGCCAGGATTGCTTCCTGGTGAGACCTGGATCTCTCCCCGCTTCCCCCCACAGTCCGCTAATGGCACAGACTCATAGAGAGAGGCTTGGGTGTGGCTGTCTCCACTGGCAGCAGCTGGTGCATGGCGCTGGTTTCCAGGTGGGGATCACCTCTTGGTGAGGCCCCTGGTTCTCCCCCGCCCCACAGTCTGTGAATGGCAGTTTAACAAATGTTTTAACAACCAGCATTCAAAAAACCAAGCCAAACCAAACCCAACCCAACCCAACCCCGATGTGTAGCACCTGCCAATTCCTTAGGTCTAAATTCTCCCACCTTGTGGATTTCTTTTTATTTTTCCTTTAATTTATTTTATTGGTATTCTTTTGATATACGTAATGAACCCATTCATCATAGGGAATTTGTATCCATACATTATATTTTGATTCTTCTTTTTTCCCTATTCCCCTCCCTTCTTCCCTTTCTTGTTTAAAAAACCTTTGTTTCCATTTTTTCTATTTCTTTTTTTGTCCCTTCTTTCCTTCCCCACCCTTTTTCTCCTTGTTTGAACATTTTCTTCCTATTTCAAAATATCTAGTATACATTTTGGTCCTTTCACTTTGTTTTTCATACCAGAGAAACCATGTGATATATCCAATATATTTTACTTGAGATATGATCTCAAGGTGCATCCATTTACCTGCAAATATCTCAAGTTTATTCTTCTTTATGACTGAGTAGTACTCCATCAAATCTATCTATAGCTATATATCTACATATATCTCCACATCTTTTTTATCCATTCATTAGTTAATGGCATTTGAGGTGTTTCCAAGATTTGGCTATTACAAACTGTGCTGCTATAATCATAGGTGTGCATATATCACTATGGTATGATACTTTTAACTCTTCTGAGAAGATACCCAGAAGAGGAATAGCTGGGTCAAATGGAGCCTCTAGTCCTAGTTTTTTGAGGAGTCTCCACACTGATTTCCACAGTGGTTGTACCAGTCTACACTTCTGCCAACAGTGGAGAAGGGTTCCTTTTCCCTCACAGCCCTGGTGGCACTTGTTATTGGTTGATTTCTTAATAATAACCATTCTTTCTGGGGTGAGATGGAATTTTAGCATTTTTTAAATTTGCATCTCTTGAACGTTGAACATTTTTCATACATTTATTTGCTATTTGTACTTTGTCTGAGAAGTGTGTATTCATTTCGGATGCCCATTTTTGGATTCGGTCTTTAGATTTGGGGGTCTGATCTTTTTAGTTCTTTATATATTCTAGATATTAGTCCTTTGTCTGAGGAATAGCTGGTAGAATATTTTCCCATTTGGAGCAGACAAAACCTGCAGACGCACAGTGACAAAATCTAAACAAACTAGAAAATTGTATACAGTAAATAAACTTCCCCTGTGGGCAGTTTTACCCATAGGGGAGAAAATTTAAAAAGGTTAGAGGGGGAAAAAAAAGAAATAGAAGAGGAGGAAGAGATTAGAAGCAAGGCTGGAGGACAAAGGAAGATTATACAAACTTTGTGGGAAATAGGGAAGGAAGAAATAAAAACAACAGAACAGAACAACAACAACATAAAACTAGAAACAATGTTCATACCCATAAAAATAAGAACAAACAATCAGGAAAAAAAGAACAAAATAAAGACAAAAACAAGAAAAAACAAAAGAAAAGAAAAAATGTCCACTTCAAGGTGTGTCTCTGCTGTCATGGGTAGACAACATGGGCAGACAGTCCAGGAGTGAGCTGATTAATCCCAGTTAGAGCTTTACAGCAGGGTAGTGGATAATCCCAGCAAGCCTACACCTTCAGTTCCATTGAAGTCCAGGCTGGTTTCTGGCCATGAGGCTGGAACCAGATTTGTTCAGCCTGTGTCACTCTGTGTCTCCTGCCAGCTTGAAGTTGGCTCCCTGATTTCCTGCAGACTTGAACTTGGCAGCCTCACCCTGACACTGGGAGCTGACCTGCCGCTGTTCTGAGTTCTGAGCTCAGTTGGCCTCTCTCCACGATGGCTACCAGCTAATCGCCCTCTCCTGGGGGACATCTGAACCCGAATAACTCACCAGTCACTGGAGTCCGCTGTGCCCACTGTTTGTTCCACAAGTGCATTTCTCCATGGAGGCCTCTGAGGTTACCAGTAGCTACTATGCGTCTGCAGGTTTGGGCCACCCCAAGTGGGGATATATTTTTTCCAGCTATTCCTCAAAGGACTAACATTTAGAATATATAAAGAACAAAAAAGATCAGATACTCACCCTGCCCCGGGCCAGGGATATAGCTCAGTGGTACAGAGCCTGCCTGGCAAGCTCAAGGTCCTGAGTGCAATTCCCAGTACAAGCAAAACAAAACAAAACAAAACAAAATAACCCAAAAAAACTCAGACCCCCACATCTAAAGACAAAATCCAAAAATAGGCATCTGAAATGAATAGACACTTTTCAGACAAAGAAGTACAAACAACAAATAAATGTATGAAAAAATGTTCAACCTTTGAGAGACACAAATTAAAACAATGCTGAGATTCCATCTCACCCCAGAAAGAATGGCTATTATCAAGAAACCAACCAATAACATGCTGGAGGGACTGTAGAGCAAAAGGAACCTTTTTCCACTGTTGGTGGGAGTGTAGACTGGTGCAGCCACTGTGGAAATCAGTGTGGAGATTCCTCAAAAAACGAGGACTACAGGTTTCATTGGACCCAGCAATTCCCCTTCTGGGTATCTTCTCAGAAGAGTTAAAAGCATCATAACACAGTGATATATGCACACACATGTTTATAGCAGCACAGTTTGTAACAGCCAAATCTTGGAAATATCCCAAATGCCCATCAACCAATGAGTGGATAAAGAAGATGTGGTTTTTTGTACTATGGAGTAGTTCTCTGCCATAAAGAATGATAAACTTGAGACATTTGCAGGTAAATAGATGCACCTTGAGATCATACTCTTGAGTGAAATAAATTGGACATGTGTAAATATTGCATGTTTTCTCTGGTGTGAGAAACTAAAAGTGTAAATAAAGACCAAAATGGATGATTAATATTGGGAAGTAGGAAGAAAATTTTCAAATGGGAAGAGGAACAAAGAAGGGAGGAGAGAAGGAAGGAAAAAAGAAAATGGAAGAAATGGAAACAAAATTTTTGTAAATAAAGAAAGAAAATAGAGTTAAAATCAAGGGAGGGGAATGGGAAAAAATAAGAAGCTAGATATATTATGTACAGGTACAAATTATCTATGATGAATGTTATCATTATGTATGTCTACTACACTTGATCTTAGCCAAAAGGCCGAGAACCAATCATTATGTGTATCTAAAATATACCAATAAAAAAAGGAAAAAAATTTCCCACTCTGCATTGTGTCTTCAACCTGTTGGAGATTTCTTTTGCTGTGCAAAAGCTTTTTAATAAGATGAGATCCCAGTTGTTGATTCTTTGTAATATTTCTTGTGCAATTGGAGTTTCGATCATAAAATCTTTTCCTACACCTATATCTTCAAGAGTTTTACCTATTTTTTTTTTTTTTTTTTGCGGCACCAGGGATTGAACTCACAACCTCACGCCTGTCAGACAGGTGTTTAAGTCACTGAGCCAAACTCCCGGCCCTGGTTTTTTGAGGCAGGGTCGCACTGTGTAGCTCAGGCCAGCCTTGTGCTCGCGTTGTGAGTTTTACCTATTCTATCTTATAGCAGATTAAGTGTTTCTGTTTTAATATTTAGATCTTTGATCCATTTCGATTTTAGTTTAGTGCATGGTAAGAGATATGGGTCTAGTTTTAGTCTTTTGCATGTGGAAAAGTCAATTTTCCCAACATAATTTATTAAGGAGGCTATCTTCCGGTGAAGTTGTTTGGCCCCTTTTCCTTTTCTTTTTTTTTTTTTTTTTTTTTTTTTTTTTTTTTTTTTTTTTTTTTTTTTTTTTTTTTTTTTTTTTTTTTTTTTTTTTTTTTTTTTTGTGGCACAAGGGATTGAACTCACAACCTCGGGCCTGCCAGACAGGTGCTTAAGCCACTGAGCCAAACTCCCAGCCCTAGTTTTTTGAGGTAGGGTCGCACTATGTAGCTCAGGCCGGCCTTGTGCTCACGTTGTAGCCTAAACTGGCCTCGAACTCACAACGCTCTTCCTACTTCAGCCTCCCGAGTGCTGGGATTAAAGGTATGCACCACACCTTCGAGATAAGGTGCTGAGTGTGTTTGGAGTTGTTCCTGAATATTCTGTTCCATTGATCCTCAGGTCTGTGTTTTGCCAGTACCATGTTGTTTTTATTGTGGTAGCCTTGTAGTATAATTTCAAGTCAGGGATTGTGATGCTCCCTGCCTGGCCTTTATTGCCCAGAATTGTTTTTGCTATTCTAGGTCTCTCCTGGTTCCAATGAGTTTCAGGATTGTTTTCTCTAATTCTGTGAGGTATGCTGTTGGTATTTTGATTGGGATTGCATTAAATATGTATAACAATTTTGCAAGTATGGCCATTTTCACTATAGTGGTTCTGTCTATCCAAGAACAAGGAGCATCTTTTCACTTTTTGATATGCTCTTTCATCTGCTTTTTCAGAATACTGTAGTTTTCAATGTAAACATCTTTTACTACCTTCATTAGATTGATTCCTAAGTATTTCAGTTTTGGAATCTATAGTGAAAGGTGTTGTTTCCCTAATTGCTCTCAGTGAATTGATTCTTTGTGTACAGGGATGCTATTGATTTTTGAGTGTTTACTTTGTATCCTGCTATGCTACCAAATTTGGTTATGAAATGTAGAAGTCTTTTGGTAGCATTTTAGGGTCTTCTATGTAGAGTATCACGTCATCCACAAATAATGAATTTAACCTCTTTCTTTCCTATTCTTGTTCCTTTTATTTCATTCTCTTGTCTAATTGCTCTGGCTAATGTTTCCAGAACTATATTGAACAGGAGTGGTGACAGTGTGCATCCTTATGTTGCCCCTGCTTTTAGAGTGAAAGTTTTAGTGTTTGAACATTTAGTATGATGTTAGTTGTTGGTTTGTCATAGATTACTTTTATCAGATCGAGATAGACCTTCTATTCCAATTTTCTGTAGGGTTTTTGCCATGAATGAGTGTTGTACTTTGTCAAATACTTTTCTGCATCTATTCAGAGGATCATGTGATTTTTGTCCTTGGCTCCATTAATGTGGTATGCCACATTTATTCCTTTGCTTATGCTGAATCATCTCTTCATTCCTGGGGTGCATCCTGCTTGGTCATGGTATACTATCTTCTTGATGATTTGCTGCATTCTGTTAGCTAATATCATACTGAGAATTTTTGCACCTATGTTCATTAAGAAGATTGGCCTGTTGTTCTCCTTTTTCACTTGCTTCCAGGAATGAGTCTGGGAGTATTGCTTCCCTTTCAATTTCATTAAAGAATTTGAGAAGTGCCAGCATGAGCTCTTCTCTAAGTTTCTTAAAGAATTCGGCAGTGAATTCATAAGGACCCAGACTTTTACTTGTTGGTAGTCTTTAAAATTATATCTTCTATTTCATTGGTTTATTTAGAATTTTTATATCTTCTTGATTCAGCTTTGACAATTCATATATTTATAGAATCTGTCCACTTCTTCTGTGTTTTCCATCTCCTTAGAGTACAGTTTCTTGAAGTAGGTATTGATGATCTTCTGGATTTCTGCAGGATTCATTGTGATGTCACCCTTTCCTTTTTTTTTTTTTTTTTTTTTTTTTTTTTTTTTTTTTTTTTTTTTTTTTTTTTTTTTTTTTTTTTTTTTTTTTTTTTTTTTTTTTTTTTTTTTTTTTTTTTTTTTTTTTTTTTTTTTTTTTTTTTTTTTTTTTTTTTTTTTTTTTTTTTTTTTTTTTTTTTTTTTTTTTTTTTTTTT